>JACCIC010000266.1:0-247500 GCA_018907035.1 Sycobia sp. Sy_11 | reverse complement strand
ACGGCCAAAAACATGGCTGCGCAAATTCAATACAACCAAGATATATAATTATTATACAAATATATCGGATACACATAATTCGTTAAATTTAAATAATTTATTTCAATCTCACACGCGAAAATAATAATAAGTAAAATCCGAATACACGAAAATTTAATGAAAACGAAATTAAATTAATATATTATATTATATAACGCGATAAACATACTGATGACGGGCAAAGGTCGTGACCACTACTGTAGAAGGTAGTAGAGGCTAACGCCGAAAATGGAAGCGTAGAGAGAGAACGCAATACATGGTCTCTCTCTATCACTAAGGTTCAATCCGAAAACTACTGGCGCGCGCATTCCAGCATATAGAACGGGTGTTCTAAACCGAATTCACTCGTTGTATTTATATTATTGTCATATCACTGTATTAATATCCATAAAATAGAAAATTATTCACACCGAATATATATATATATATATATATATATATATATATATATATATATATTGTAACGAAGCCGCGATCCAAATGCGACTCGTCAGCCGCGGCCAGTGCGGCAAACATAAACACTGCACGACCTCGGCCGGCCGGCCGGCGGAGAAGGGCAGAACGGGGGGCGGGGGAAGGAGGAGCGAAGGGTTGCCGCGGAGGAGAAAAGAGTAGTTTCTTTTTAGTCTAGTTTTGAATAGAAGGAGGAGAGTCAGGCGCGCTCAAGTCGAGAAAGAAAGAATAGTGAGTACAGCAGTGTCGTCGGTGTGCGCGGTTTTTTTGACACGTTCTGCGGAGGAAAACGGGATCCCGCGACTTTTCCCCGTATATTTCATTACTACTTCACTTTTGTATTATTTGAATCGCTCGTGGTACGTAAATTCTCCCATATATTCCACCCCATAAGTTTCCAAAAGCAAACGATATATGTTATGAATTAATCAATATTTTTTCATTGGTCTTACAGTCCAATCAAATCAATCAAAAACAATAATATAACAATACGGGGGTGACTGTAAACAAGGACAGTCTGACTGTCATCATAATTTTTAATTTAATTTTTATTTTTATTTTTATTATTTTTGTATATTGAATTATTAATGTTAATGTAGATATGTATTGATATTGTTACGTATTATTTTCGATTGATTTGATTGGACTGTAATACCAATGAAAAAATATTGATTCGTTTATCTATAAGCAGTCGACAAAAGTACATTTAAATTATGATATATGTTATGTATATATAAATATATATAAATATGTATGGTACATTAAAATCGCCTACAAATATAGTATTTCGATTATCTTTTGGCTATTTCTGATAATGTTGTTCCATTCTGATTGTAATAGATAAGAGCCGGGATAGCGGTAACATGCAATTAAATGGAAGGTCGAATTAGTATTTTTAATTCTTATACTGTAAATTTCTACTTTTAAACTGGGAGAATTCCAATTTTGAATTTCTGTGAAACCAATACCTTTGTGAACCAAAATTAAAAATTCTACTTGTTCTTGTATTTCTTCTAGTTTCTGATAGTTCTTCTTCACGTTTGTAGATACTTCTAGCGTTCTAAAATAGAATTCATATTTTATTAATTGATTGATTCATTATATACCTTTTTTAATAAATATAAATTCGTGATTTAGTATTCCATACAAGTAAAATGATCCACTTTTTAAGCTTCTTGTTCACTTATATACTTTTCCATTTTTCAAATTACCTTGGTAAAATGACTTTTAATTCTTGTATCTGTTAGCAAAGGGTAGAAATCTCGCATCATATTTGAAATTGTTATTGGTAATTCTGTGTAGTTCTTTAAGTTATCGATATAAAACAATTTCTTTCTTATCTCTTTCACTAAACTTTTAAATTTGTCAGAATTTATTTGATATTTATTTATTAAAATTTATGTCACTTTTTCCTGGAACTAGAAGCTCATCGAAATTTAAACATATTTGTCTATGTTGCTTTTTTTAAAGCTTTTCTTTTTTTTCAGTGTTTCGAATACTGTTGATTATGGCTGCGGGGGAGCTTCTTCTCTGTCTAACTCGCAACTAAATAATTAAGTCAGCTCCTATATCATCCGTAACCACATTTTCCGTGTTTGAATGAGTTCATATTGTAAGCGATCTTTTCCCACTTTCCTTAAAGTGATTATTGTATGTATTGTTCTGTTTCTCTTGACTGTTATTGTTTACATTTTCTGATTGATCATTTTCTATATTTATGATGCTCTGTACATATTCTGCGGATCGAAATCTATAATGGACGTAGAATTATTCGGACATTATTTAGCCGTATGTTTTTCATTTTTGCAATGACAGCACTTTAAACCTTAAGTTGAAAGAAACATCATTATAGTAAGTTCATCCTAGTTCATTTGCATTGTAGCTGGTAATTTATCTACGTCTTCTGGTTGTGCGTACACCTGTTTAATATAGGAACTGGTGAAATAAAATAATCAAAAGTAGTCCGGGGGTTTCTTAATACATAATGTACTTTTAGAATTAAAATTAAAAATTGCACCTATGTCGACTGTTCTGAATTAAATTAATAAATATTTTTATCAGTCGTACAGTCTTTAAGATAACGTCCGACAAGAAGGTAATTCTAAATTTAAGGTGGTGGCAGTCAGGTTGTCCTTTACTAACATAGAATAGTACTTTTATTATTTTTATTTTATTATTATTTTATTTTTATTTTTATGTTTACTTTATATTTTTATTTTTCATTTTCTGATGTAATTTATTGTAGTAATAAGATTTATTTCATCTTCTGCGGGGGTGAACATAAACAAGGACAGTCTGACTGTCATTATTTTAACTAATATATGATATTATAAAGACTGTAAGACCGATAAAAATATGTATTAATATAATGTACTTTTATTTACAACATCTTGGTACAACTGTTCATCGCCAAATACCCGTCGCTGCGGCGTCTCCCCTCTCCTACGGGACCTGCTGTCCAGTTTAGCGCTCTAACGCATTCTTTAACCTTAAGTATAACATACAAGGTGGAAAAATAAAACTACCCTCATACATTTTTCATACACCAGCCATTAAAAACTAAAAATGTGTTTTCAACTTTTATTTTTCTTCGACAATTTCGTGTGGTATTTCCGGGCAAATATTCGATATAAGAAATCATTTAATTTTACTTATGTCGACTGCCCATATATAAATTAATAAATATTTTTTTATTGGTCTTACAGTCCAATCAATTCAATCTAAAAATAAAATAAATATAATAATATTAAATAAAAATAAAATAAAAATAAAAATAAATAAATAAAAATAAAATAAAAATTAAAAATAAAAATTAAATTGAAAATTAAAAATTAAATTAAAATTATAATGACAGTCAGACTGTCCTTGTTTACATTAACCCCCGTAGACTAATCTGAAAATAAAATATTAGCTGAAAAAATTCTTTGTTAGAAAAGTGCAGTCTGACTGTCCCCAACACCCTTATCTAATTGCGGACTTGTTCAACGTTTCGAGCTCGCTACGGCTCCTCCTCAGGGACTAGACTAAACCTTATATTCTAATCTATATATATCCATCCCCACGACCAAATTTAGTAAATTAAATATAAATTCCCCCTCTACACAAATTGTCCAAAACCAATAAATATAGTTTACGTAGCTTACGTATTACTTCCGGTTTAAAAGAGCATTGTTTAAAGTTTTTGCATTCTTTTGATTTTGTGAATGAGGATATTTTGGAACATAGTATTAATAATAAGTATAAACGGGAGAGTCTTGAAAGTATTCACATCAGGAATCGAAATAATGTGAATTTAATGTTAGAGTCTGGTAGATTGGACAGTGTTTATCATTCCTTATTAAATTGATTGGTTTTAAATTTTAACATTTCTGGATATTGGGACATTGATTTTCTGGATATTACATTCGTTTGCAGATCCTAATTAGCATTCCATAAATCTCGCTATCAATTCCATTATTTGAGCAGATCGAGTTTAAAAGTGGCTGGGTGATTCTCTAGATGCATTCTGAGTACTTTCTGCAACTAAAATATCTGCCTTTCTTGTTCACTCCTTTTAGCTATTCGCTATCTATTTTGTTGTTATTATATCTCACTTCTCATTTGTTAGAGAAGAACTTTTCGAGCGTTTAGGTTAAGGCACACAATAACACAAACTTATATTTGCCCGGGTTTGATAAATGATTTTGATAATAAATTACAGATGAACGATACAGTCGAAACTAGAAGAATACTAATTCCCTCTCTCATAGAAAGAAATCTACGCACACGTACCCAAGAACTTTTACACGCACTCGCGTAAAACTATTCACTACTCTTACCAGATTTTCATCTTTTCTCAGTATCTCACCGTCTCACTCTTTTAGACAGTATTCCTTTTGATTTCTCTGTTTGCGCGTACTCGCAAGTTCTTTTCTGTTCAAATTTGCATTTTGGGCCTTTTTCAAAATTGCCTTTATTTAATTACACGGACATTTCTCTCATTAAACCTAACAGTACTTTTTATACAGTATTCCCAGATACACATAGCACGGACATTCTTAATCTCTAACACATTTCTCGAGAAAATGCAGACCGTAATATATTCTTTCTATTATAATTGTTTAAAATTTTATATCAGAAAACGGGCCCCAAAAAATCGATCATTAGCGATTCCATTGCACTTGCGGTTCATAAGCACTGAGAGCACATAAACACGGAATATTTTGCCCAGACTGGATGTCGGCCGGCCGCGGCTCGAGCTTGCGTGATGCGCGTCGTGCGAGCGCTTGTTCACTTTTGCTAGGCAATAGCTCGTACGCACGTATGTCTAAATCTTTTCAGGCGTTCGCATTATAAATTCTTATCTAGGGTCACGAAATGTCTGTTTCTCATCTATGACCGATTGTTTTCATTTCGAGAAATTAATAGAAATATTACTATATTACTATATAGTTCCACAGCGAGAATATCACAATTTTAAATAATTTATTTTATGAATCTTAAATCTACTATAACACAATCGATATAAATTTGGAGTCGACAAGAAGAACATAATTTAATTTAATTTAATTTAATTGACTCATAATTTAGTAGAACAAAATTAATAAAATTAGAAAATTTTCTTTCTCAGAACTGAAATTTGATTTTCAAATGATTTAAATTAATTTTCAAGAATTCTCACATATATAATTTAAGAGGATCCATTGATTTATAGAGTAAGAGAAACAGCTTCGTGGTGTAATTTTATGAGCGAAGATATTTTGAAAATAAGGGAAAGATAAAATTTTGTATCCAAATTACCTTGTTTAGAAAAAAACTTTTTAAAGACAGCCCCACAAGTATATGAAAAAATGATAAAATTTAGTATTTAGATCCCGTTCTTTATTAAAACAATTTCTAATGACGAACCCGTAAATATATATCAGAATAATTTTTAAATTATATATTCGGAGGACTGTATTTTGTATTATAAATAAGTGACTGCGTAAGTATGATTTTCAGACAATGCTTATTTATATTCCACAGTTGTAATATGCAGTTTTCGTGAATTTATAGTTTATATCTATTTTTAGATATTCTTGACTATCCAAAAATAGGTTTGCATACTTAAATTTTAAATAATGAAATAGAATTTTGAATGTCATTTCATTCTTAGTAAATCTATTATTTTATGTAATTAATTGACTATAAAAACTAAAAAAATCCCCTCATCATAAACTCGATTTTGGTTGATTGTAATTGAGTTTCGCTAATATATCTGTTTGTGACATCTGCGCTCGAATCTGCGCATCTGTTTGTCACAACTGCGAAATAAATTATTTGTGTTATTCAGAATAAGGAAAATAAAACTTCATTTTATTATATTAATTAATTAACTTAACTTACATTCAATTTCTCTGTGACCGTGGGTGGTGTCTGGGTGTCATGGTCGTTAGGCGGTGGCTCTATACAATGTTAAATGAATCTTAAGCTAGATACAAAAAAAATCGTTGGTGCTGTTCGTACTTTTGGCGCGTCTGCACGTAACGCTTAATTTCTATTCTACTTGAATATACAAAAACAGTCAAATGGATTGAATAACATACTTATTGCGCTAAAAACGAGAACTAAAAGATCCTTATATCTATGAATATTTAACCTAGAAAGATATTGTGCTAAGAAGATGTATAAGGTATATATTATAATCGGTAACTAAAACTAAAACATGTATTCTGAAAATATGAAACTTATAATTTAACTATTATAATATGTCGCGTAACTAATGCCTATTTCTTTTTGCGATGCTTGACTCTTGCTTATCGCTCTTGCTGGATCTTTTCTCTTCTTCGATTGGGGCCGACATCGGTCATCTTATGAAGCTTTTTTACGCTACATTGTCGCTTTCTGCGATCGGGTTTGCTGCAAATTAGATTTTTCGTTTGTATTTAATGTTTCCTCCAATCTATCGGCGGGGCAGCGTTGGAGGACCCGGCAAGTAGCATTCTCTTTACCGGAATCCCTTGTATGCCCTTTTCTAGTGCTACTCCTCGTCTGTAAACACTGTGCCATCGTTATATTGCCACGCTCACGTGTGCTCTACACTTTACTATTTATTGTGATTTTCCGTACCATGCCCTATGCCGTCGCGTTAGTAATTCCTAAACGGTTTACTCTGTTACCTTTGCTGGTATCGCGGTATGGGAGATATGGGAGGAATATCTGCGATATTTACATTTGGAAAAGGGGGAAACAGCTGGATGGTATTCTGAGTAATTTACTTTGTGATGTAGACTGCTACACCCGACATGATGATCACAGCCGGCTACATGCTTCGGCTGAATGCTCCAACAACCTCGCGCAGGTCTGCCCGGTTGTCTTTTACGTTCTTGGCAGTGGGATTCTCGCGTTTTTTCTTCCTCTGCCACCTTTCCGGACGTCTGCCGCGTCGTCTTGTCGCCTTCATCTGCGGACTGCTGCATGCTGTCGACTACTCCGTCCCCCTTCCAAGACAAGGCGGCAGCAGACGATCTCTCGGGACAAGTGATGCACGCACGAACATACATTGTCCGATTCTCATAGCGGTAACAAAATGTGCTACTTCACGGTTGTGGACAGGTGGAGTACTGATGATGCGGTCGTTTGGGGGAGGTGTGAAGTTGTCTTCGCGTGACTACTATCATCATAAGCGCTGTGATCCTTGAGATTGTTTGCGGAATCTTCAAGGGATTAAAACCCTTTCTGTACTCTAAACTGCAGACGTCACTGTGGCTCTGGATTGAATTATCTGGGCGCGTTAGGGACGTTTGGGATGTATTACGGGCACAGGTACCTTCGTTATATGGACGTTCTTTATATATACTTCTTCACATTTACGTTCTTCTAATTCTTTATATTTACGTTTTACGTCTTTCCGGACGCTAGAATTCTTGTACTTCTGTTGTTTCCGTGGTTTTACGTCGTTACGGATACTCGCACTGTTCTGACAGTTTTACGTCTTTCCGGACACTCGACATCTTTATTTTCTTCATTAGCCGGTATTCATGCTCTCCGTGCATCTTCTTTGACGTCTATGTCCTGAGTTGAGTCCGGACTGAACTGAATCAGGTTTCCTATATTGGTTTCTTTTTTTTTCTTTCTTTCTTCGGACCTGGGTAATTGACATATGTCGAGGGCTTTATCGCGATTACGTTGGCGCTCTTGCGTCGCTCGCTCATTCGTCCCTAGGACTTATGCGGGTGCTAAGCCTTGTAGGTGGCAGCTATGGACGGCTCCTGGTCGACGCAGCCTTCAGCCTCTGCCTGTGCCTTGGAATATTGTTTCTGCTGGCGGTATCGCTGTCGAATTGAGATATTTTAGAAATACATGGTTAGTGGTATAGCTTTTTTCCGAAACGTGTACCTTTGTTTTCTTCCTGTCATGCATGTCTTCTAGCTCTATGATGACAGGGAATATCTTCCTGATGTTTCGGCATGGGGTAATAAATTTTGGAGCTAATTTTGCTGCAAATATTTCCAGCCCTGTTCACAATACGTGGTTCCTTTTACAGACCAACTCGGTTTCCTGAAACGATGCTTCTCTTCGGTTTTTATTATGATATTGCGCCTGTTTCTCTCTGACTGCACATAAATTTCTCTTAACTAATTCATGAATGACTTGCAATCTATATTCTAAGCAGCCAGTCAGCAGTGCTAGCGACTGAAGTGGTTTGTTGCTTACGCGGAATAATGTGAACAATACGTAGAGAGTATTGGTGATAATTATATTAACTTAGTAGTGACAATTTGAATATTAAAAAATTTTTCCTTCTCGTATTTAGAAATTAGTAATTTAATAATTTCTATGTATTGAAAATTTTCTTTTGGTAAGGTAAACAAAAGAATTAGAAAATTTTAGATAATAGTAATCGAATAACATTTCGTTTAGTAAAGAATATTTGTTGCTGATAAAGAGAAAATAGAGAGAGAGAAATTTAATTTCATTTAAATGATTTAAATTTTTTTATCGCTTGCTATAGTTTTTAATGCATTTTTGTAGTAGTAAAGAATTCGATTAAAATTTATTAATATACTTATTCAGTGGCGTATTACAAGAATTTTATTGAACATTTGGCGGGCCGTAAAATCACGAAAAATTGGATCACATCTTTATGCAACGAGTGTCAGTAGTATGATCGTGCATCATGGTCTGATTTTTTATAGCGATGATAGTAGTATAGTCATCACCCAACAAGTTTCCACCAAGAGTGATTGGTATAAATAGCTGCCACTTTCTTAAGAAGGGATAATATCAAAGATGTTGCACATCTATGACACCGAGGACAGATTTGCTTGTCGCTTAGGTACTGAAGGATGTCAAACCCACCGAAAACATCATACGCCATACGGATACGTTCGAAGAAACCCCGCCTGACACACTAAATGCAGAGAGGAGCCGTGGTTGCTCCCGAAGAGGGGTCTGATAGTGGATACTGCTGAGAGTCAGCGTGGATATATTTTTCAATTTGCGTAAAATTATATTCGTGTAAGATAGCGGATACGTACTGACTTTACATACGAAATTCAATGTGAAATAATCTACGCAGAATTGATAACTCCGGTCGCTTTTAGAAATAGTTGCGATATGATTAGATCACTCACTGGTGAATCTACCAATTACTTGCGTATGAATCTCGAGCTCAATCTTCTGAGTAGCCGGATAGTAACATCGCGTAGTGAATCGTAATTCATCGCCAACATCAATCATGTATTTGGTGAGATGTATTCACCTAGAGACTGAACAGCAGGTGGTAATATTCGGTCGAGAAATTCTTCAATAGCACGATGTTGATTATCGTCTATATGCGCTAATCTAAGGGAGGCATACAATACGAGGGAGATCGCACAGAGGCATAGCGGAACTAGATCTACAACCTCGATAGAGATAGTACAATACCATATGATCAAATTTGACCCGGAGTGGTTGATTTAAATTCCGTTCATAAAGTGAATCGATAAAATTTTATTATAACCTTTTTTGATGTCCGCCTGAAATTCGAGCGCGATATCTCTCTCTAAGGCGAGTCGCCTCTTGACACACGTTTAGCCTGCGTGCACCGTTGCACTTTGCCGATCTATTCAGCTTGGAAGCACTTGGAAGAAGCAATGCTACTCCATAGCATTGCAGCTACGTGCTACGTTTCAGAACTCTTACCAAGTCTTCCAAATCTTACAAGTCTAAGCCATGCTATTAGATAGCGTAGATCACTTCAATGAAAGGCTATTTATATAGCGTGGATTATTTCAATGAAAGGCTATTCGTACTGTTTAGTTGATCTAAGGCTCTTCCAGTCCAGGCTCTTAATGTCGAGCGTATCAAGAAGCCAGGTATGTTGGCTCGCCTCTCAGCAGCAGAAGTCTTTTCTGGTCTAAATTCAAGTAATTAAAATTATACGTAATAAAATAATAAAATAATCAAATCGTACATAAATCATATTTTAGAATGTGACGCGATTACGCCATGGAGTTTGGTGCTTTATTGTTTTTTCCAAGTCTGTAGCATTTTTTACTTGTTGCTTAATACAGGAAAAATTGCATGATTACATCTATATCTGTCAACTGACTCTCGACTGTTGGGCATCGCGCATGGGATACGACTTGCGACTAGTGTACATTGTCGCCATTGACCTAGCTACGGTCGTCATAGCCACCTGAATCACTGCTATGACGACCGTAGCTAGGTGAATCGGTGAACCGTATGGTAGCAGTACGCGCATATCGAATTCGCCAAATTAAATTAAATAAAATTTTTATTTGCGAACATTGGCCTTTCGTATAGGCTCAGACCAGTTTCTCGAGTATTATTCGTGTCAGACAACGTCTTCCTACTGCGTATAGTTATCTCTAATGTCTTTTTTATCTCAATTTTTAATAAATAATTAAAAATAATAACCAATAACCTCTATAAGAAAAAAAATTTCATTAATGATAGCGAGGAACAGAAAAAAATCTGTTAAATAATTATTATTAAAAGAATAATTATGAATATATTAATTATTTAATTGGTTCGCGCCACTTACATTACAAGTTTTAAGTTTTATATACTTGGTGATATACATGATATACTTGGTGGTACACTACTAATATAGCTGAAGAATCCTAATGTGTATTCTATATAATAGATTAAATTAAAAGTAAAACAAGATATTCAAAGCAAATAATTAAACCGACAGTTTTTGACGGTGTTCCGTATATGCATCTGTATTTTTGAGTTCATTTGAACCAGCATACATTTATAAATATAAAATTGATACCGCTTTCTTTGCAGTTTTCGTGAATATTTAGATTGTATTAGCCATATACGATTTTTGGCGTGGATACTGCTTGGTTCTTTAACTCATACTTCTGTTGTTACTGAATGTAAACTAATTCATCTACACGGACTAACATTGACGGTAGCTCAACCCATTCCACAAGAAGCTTCTTGCCATATTGCAGATCATATTCAAGTAATTCTTACGGCCTTTCCTGATCACTGTAGATCATCAGTAATAAATATGTCACCACTTTTTCATGTGTTTAACGTATGTCAGGTAAGTTCAGACATTTTTATTTGACAATTTTGTAAGTGTTTGTTAAATTATAAATTGTATATTTTTGTTGTTACAAGAATGGAGGATGGTTTGTATTTTAAAAAGTATAAATTTGTATATACAATGTCTATTCAAAAGTTCCCAGGATTTAAAAAAAAAAAGAGTACAATAAATTATTTTTTTAAAATTCATTTATTTGCATCGGAATAGTTTCCTTTTGAAATAATACAAAATTTAGCTGGTTCGAACAGCATTTTGTCGAAAATGACTTTTTCATGACGGAAATCATCTTCAAAATGGCGGTGATTACATTTCGGATGTCCTCGACGTCTCTCTAGCGCTTTCCTTTCATCGTCAAATGTAATTTACCAAATAAGTAAAAGTCACAAGGTGCCATAATAGGTAAGTATAGTGTATGATTGACCATCAGAATGTCTACTGTTTTTGATCAAAATATCAATCACGAACGTCGATCATATATTATATAAGAATATATGGGAATCGGAATTAAGTGCCAGATCTCGAATTACGATTATAATATATTTAGTTGCTGTTGGTTATATTTTCCGTCAATTTCTTGGTATTTTTATATTAAGTTCTAATCTTGCGTATAATTTTAATATTAATATTCCATATGAATATTTGGACAAATAAAGCCGCCAGATCAGCAGAATTCATTCATATCTATATTTATATGGAAATACCGAGGTTTATGGGAAACGCTTATGTTTAAGGTCGTTCTGCAGGCTTCTCCATCATCTACTGATCTTCGTGATTGATGTTTCGGTTAGTGATCACACTCTTTGGTGCTATTTACGCATCGAATATCCAGTGCTATTTTCCGCGCGGGGAACTTACACTTTATTCGAATCGGAGTGATTTTAATATGGAAGTAAATAAGAGGAAATATTAGGTGGCGAATTTTGTTTCCGACCTTCACGTTTAGATGGTGATGGTGATATAAGTACAAAAATTCAGATCTCGGATTTAGTACTTATTTTTTCGTTTTGGCATTTCGTTTGGCATCTCACGTAGTTCTTCGATTCTTGTTCACAGCTCGATTTGACGCAGCATATGTTTAAATTATTGACGATGCATGGCTGTATTAAATTTTGATAACTGTTTTCAATAAAAATCTGTTTGCTACTCAGCTTAAAAAGATAAGTGTTATAATTAAAAAGCATTTATAAGTTCGTGTTTGTATCCCGCACCTATCAAAGGTATTAATTCATGACTTTCACTACTCTTATATGAATCGAGTCAGCGAAAAGTTTCAGGTACTATATATTGTCATCTACAATTTGATATATGAAGTGGAAAACATTGATATGTAATGAAATAGGACAAAAAATTACTCTAAATCTGTATGAAAATAAATGATTCAGATTGACATATAGTATACTATACAACATACTATAATTTACCGTTGGGATACCATAAAATTATGCAAAACCAGATGGGATAAACTGCATATAAAAAGTAAAGGGAAAAATTACACGAAACAAGGCAAGAACGAAAGGGAGTGGTGGACGTGAACAACGCATAGTTAGTGGCTAATGAAAGATCACTTAGAATGGGACTAGATGCTAGTGAAAGGGAAGTAGAAAATGAAATCCCCAATGAATCTCAGGTGACACGTGTAGACGTGCATGAAGAAAAGCAATGGAGGAAAGTGAGACCTATGAACATAGATTGAAACAAGAGGAAATAACGCTTTATCGCAATCAAGTGTAACCAAAAACCATTGAATATGATGTGTTAAATGATATAATGGATGAATGGTATCATGGAAATCCTAGAGGGGATACAATCGAGGGAAAAAAGTAAAGTGGAAAATGAGTTATATGGACATACGCACGATAAAGAAGAAATCAGTCGAACTTCTGAAGAAACTGTCTAAATTCATTTTCAAAAAAGGATAGAAATTAATTAATATACAAATTAGAGTGAATTATGTATAATTTAATAATTATTTATCATTTATATTTATTTCTTTTTTTATAAATAATGGATCTGTCTACTATAAACAAAATTGTAGAAAAATGAACATGTTAATTACATGTCAATTACATATTAATTGCTCTAACGCTGATCAGCACGGAGATTCGGTGCGAAAATTATAAAAAAATTTGACGACAGTTTTATAAAATTTTTTAGGACAAAAGATATTGTCTACTATATTAAAGCACGTAGAATTTTTCGCAACTCTTAAACATACGACAATTAAACGATATTTTTACTTTATGAATTTTATAAAAGCAGAAATCTATTAAATTTAATACATGTACTTCTTAATAAAATCCAATACATATATTAATCTCATGTTTAAAAAAAATTATTTAATGGTAAACAAAAATGTAAATGATACTGAAGAAAAATTTTATAAATAAATTCTAATCAGAATTTAATTGTACTTTTATCGACTGCGTATATACAAATTAAGAAATATTTTTTCAACGTTGGACTGGATCTTCAATTAGGTAAGGGTGTTGGAGACAGTCAGACTGCACTTTACTAACAAAAAATTGTTTCAGCTAATATTTTATATTCAGATTAATCTACGGGGTTGACTGTAAACAAGGACAGTCTGGCTGTAATTATAATTTTTAATTTAATTTTTATTTTTTATGTGTATTGATGTGTTAAGGTTAATGCAGATTGTTATATGCCGACGCATAGGCTCCCTAGAGTCTTGCGTGCGCGTTTCCGTTAGAATACGGAAAGCATTCCCGAACCACCTCTCTCCGCCGCGGCGATTCCGAGCGAATCAATGCTTGCGGCGGAGCCTTACGGCCTTACGGAGTCGCAAGCGCAGTTGATATAAAAGAGAGGGTTTTCGGCATGAAAAGACAGAGAGGGAGCGGGGTCGGATGGCCCATCACAGGACAAATAAACCAACTCAACTTTTATCCGACGTCTTGTCATTCACCCTCCCAGACTCCATCACACCGGAGGAGCGAAGCTCCCCCGCGCCGCATACGGCTCCAACAGTGGAGCAGCGCCGCCGCGCGCCATCGCTGCAATAACAGTGGAGCAGTCCGCCCCCGCCGCGCACCCCCGCACGCACCGCCTGCGGCGGCTCGAGAGAGCGGTGACCGAGCCGCCGCCGCCGCAGCAACGAGCGCCGCCGCAGCTGATCAAGAGCAAGGCCGGCGGAGGTCAGTACAGCTTGGGCCAAAGGCTTAACCCTTCCCCCCTTCCCTCCTTCCCCCGGTGGTCTCTACCTGATCGGTCCTTCTCAGGATCTTTCCCTCTTCACCTGCGGGTGGTGTCTCGCCCATAGGCCCTTTTCAGGGCTGTCCTGTTCGTAGGGGACAGGGCGAGCCACCCACTCCCCCGTCCTCTCCCCCCTCGACCTCCCGTCGACGGGCAGCGTCTTGGTCCGATCCGGAAACCCGGATCAGACGGACCGTGTTCACGGTGTGGACTCCGGGCAGGGCACCCCTCCGCAAGGCGTTACGGGCATAGCGCCCAGTAGCTCCTATTAGGAGCCGTGCCCAAGGCCTCCGGAGATCCACCGACGCGACGGGACAGGGTGATCCTTCCCCAGCCTCCCATCCACGGGCTCGTCCGCGTCCGAATATCCGGATCAGACCGATACCCCCCGCGGTGCGGACTCCGGGCAGGGCACCTCTCCGAAAGGAGTTACGGGTGGATACCCAGAAGCTCTGACTAAGAGCGGTGACCAAGGCCTCCGGAGACCCACCGGCGTGTCGAGAGACGCGCCTGGGGATTGTCGGAGGACGAGTCCTTCGGGGGGCACTCTCCGGGGTCCGTGCCCTTGCCTCCTTCCCTCTCCCTACGAACCGAAGGTCGTATCCGGTTTAAGGGATCGGGGTCGGAGCCGTTCCTCCACATTGTAACAAATTGGCGCCCAACGTGGGGCAAGTTCCTAACTTCTGCGCTGAAGCGTGGATTCATCCACAAGACTGGATTAGCTGCAGCAAAGGGAGGGTCCCTCCTCGCCACCACGGAAACGTACGCGTGCTCAATCACTTCTGGGAGCGACACAAAACCCAGTGGCGCCCAGGACCGAAGAACCACAGGGAGAAGAAACGCAGCGCCTGTTCCGAATTATAAAGCGAACATGAAGCATCAAGAGTCAGTCGGCGTTCAGACGCAGCCAGAGGAGCATCGAGCGACTACCGCTACCCAGACGCGGATTACCAGTACGCAACGAAGATCTGAACCTCTGAGAAGAGTTTCTACAGCTACCCAGACGGAACCACCAAGGTCAATTTTTACGCCTACAAGGGTGAAGCGAGCTTTAGCTGCAGGAAAACAGACGGAGCTGTCTTTCAGTTCCGAATGGATGAACGATAGTAAAATGGAGTTGGAGACGGAAAACAGAGGCCGTCGAATGCCGCCCGCACTTCAAAATTGCGAAACGTTTACCCAGGCCTTACTGGGACATAGACCTGCACTCCCGGAATACCACGGATGAGACCACGAAGATCCCGCAGTATATCTGGAAAAATGCGAGGAGTACATAGAGGCGTTTACACTGCCAGACCAACAGCGGGTCCGAGTGTTGGAGAAAGGTCTAAAAGGAGACGCTGAGAAATGGTGGCTGTGCTACAAAACCATGGGCGTCGATTGGCCTCGCTTCCGAGAACTGTTGAACAATAAGTTTAACAGTCAATCTATCAAGGACGAGTTTTAACAGTCAATCTATCAAGGTTCATTCTTCTTTATAATGTTTTTTTCCCCAAACATCCGTGGGCCCTTCAACAGCGAACTCACCAAAATTACTCCACAACACTTGCCTGAACAAGTCATCTAGGCTTGGATCGTCGTGTAAGATTATTTTCTCTCATGTGTACACTCTCTCCAGTTTCATACCCCAATAATAAGATGTTACACTCACTGGAGAGATTCCTGTAAGCATCACATATCAGGATGTACTCGCTCATGCCGAATGACTGATGTTGGCTAGGCGCCCAGACGCTTATCCAGCTATTAGAGAAACCCAAAGATGGTTCTGGTCGTCCACACATGCAATTTGAATACTTGCTTTCCCTCTCAAAATTTCCCTTTGGCAATTCTCAGGCGTGCACGTTATTAAGCGTGATGGACCGTCTTCATCGTCATTTAGAACCCCTTCGACCACCACGATAGAAGCCAACCGGGACGGGACAGCCACGGGAATAATCAAGCAAGATTGGATATGCATCAATTAATAAATGAATAATAAATAAAGGAGTCCACCTTTTCCATTCCGCCCTAATTTAGTGAGCAGCGCCATGGGTGGTAAATATGTAAAGTAGACGAATTGGGTTATGCTTGTTGGTGAGCAGTCACCGTGCGTGAACAGTCAGCAGTCTGGTTAGAGGCACCACTAACCAGAGCCCATGTGCGGGTAGCTCCAGCCCAGAACGAGAATTCTGTTCCATGCTTCCCTCCCACGACCCGATTGCCTTACGAAAGGGCTCCTCGGGAAGCATGATATCATTTTCATATTCGAGGAGATGTCCGTTTATAGAATCCTCCGCCAGACTAGCAGTACCAGTCGCGCCTATGCATTTTAGAGGCTACAAAGTTCATCCACTCCGTGCTCGGCTTTATTCCGTATCTCCAGCGACGAGCTCCGGGACCAGCGCCACCAAAAGATAGGGTTGCTATGAATCCGCGGTTGCCGAGTAATAAGAGTAATAATACTTATTATTATATAATATTATAATATTATAATATAATAATATAATAATATTTTTTTTATAGAGAAGGCGAAAAATCTTTTATGGATCCCGAGGACTAGTCCTCGGGTATATGGGAATCACCAAGAAAAAGGTATACCCGCTAAAAAACTACCACCCCGGTACATGCCCTTGTCTGCTTCGCGCAGCTCTAAAAAGAGCTGCAAGCCGAAGTCGGCAAGCGTGCACCGAAGAGACCTCCTCTCTTTGGCTCAATTCCCCGCCTCGGAAACCACTGATAGGCACTACTTCGGAGAGGGAACCAGGATGTTCGCCTTCGAGCCCCGCCAGATCCTAGCCAAATGGAACAATCTATGGAAGGTCCGATTCTTCCGATCTGAGGATATACTCGACGAAATAGACATCTCTTCCCTATGTTTCCTGGCTGGAAAGCATCAGGGGGATGATGCCTTTCGGGATAACCCTGCATCTTCCCTCAGTAGCGCACTCTGCTGCTCGCACTGCCCGAATACAAATGTATGATGTGCATCGTCTGTGGCGGATCCACAGTATATTGTAGTACCCGTGGCCGGCCAGCATCTGAGTGAGATAGGAATTTACCTTCCCGTACTGCCGACGTTTCCACGGTGCCATCTGACTTATAAGTCTGACGGTCCACCTTCAGCGCGTATCTTGCCTCCACCGCTTCTGCCAGTAATCCAGCAGCCGCCAGATGCAGGGTTGTGGTCTTCCTACGTTGACCATGACCCTGCAAATAGAGGCCGCTACTAACGCCGCCTTGTCCGCCGACCTTCGAATATGTTTCCAGAAGGTTGAGCTTCGTATCTAGCATTACCCCCAGGTACTTGACAGATGCCTTGGTCAAGACCGAGATCTCCCCAATAATTAGCGGCTGCACTCTGGGGACGCGCTTCTTCGTAAGGAGCACAATCTCAGTTTTCGCCTCCGCCACGATTGCGAGCAAGCGATACCAAGGAAACTCGCGGGTCGTACTCGCCGTCCGACTTATTGGTGGATGGAAGAAATCACGGAGTCGCGGTGGCAATTCCTGCGGCTGCGCCGCGTAGCACAAAGAGCTCAAAGGCACGACCTCGATGCCGCTTTTAGGATCGCCACATATAGAACGGCGAAGAAGACACTCAAACGAACCACTAAAGCTAAACACAGATGCTAAAAAGCCGACGGAGCGGTGGAATAACGTCTCCCGGTCCGTGCGTCTTCTGGTGACGTTCGATGTCAAAAACTCCTTGAACACGATTAGGTGGGCAGATGAGCTGGGGAAATGGGGAAGGACTTAAATGTACAGAGGTACCTATTGTAGATCATCGCAGATTATTTGAATGACAGATCCATTCTGTACGAGACGGTAGAGGGCTCTAAGCGAAAGGAGCTAACGTGTGACGCGGCCCAATGCTCGCCAGGCCGAAGCAAAGAAGCAGACTAGGCCTCTGTGGCTTGCTGACAGAAGATCAGGATACGTGCAGAAGGTGGTCCTCCAGCCTTATAAGACGGGTGGCCCCGTACATTGGTGGGAGTATGGAGAGATAAATTACTATTTCACTAGGCATGGAGAGGTCAATTAGTATTTCACCAAGCATCGGTTGTACAAATCTTCAACGCATTTGAGGCCCTATGGAGTTCTTTCTGCATGATGAGAGGGATATCTGTCTCTATTGTTTCATTCGTCACGTCTGTTTAGTCTGCATGCGGTTTAATCAGGCATCACAAATGGATTATCGCCGTCTGAGCGAGCGAGTGCAATTTTGCGCACGACCATGCGCACACATCATCGAGTTGGTGAGGAAGTGATGCCGTGCAATACAGTACCAGGGAGCAGACGTCCTAGCTACTGATTGACGCACGAAATCGCCTAACTACGTCGCAGATCTCTGTGCCATAGATGAAAACAAGAGATAGCTTTGATGGTAAGAGTGCTGAACTCAAGCTATTCACCAAAATCCTTCGTTGAGCAATTAACACCAGCAAACGCTGATGCTGGACGCTGGTTTGTAAGGATCTGGACCGAGATCCATGGGGCTTGCGATACAGGATAAGTTGCTAGGAAAATGGGGGCAAGCGGAAACGCGAGCTCCCTCGATACGATCACTCAAGAGAACATTGTAGATACCTTGTTCCCAAATCATCCGACAGATCGCATCAAGCAATAACGTGAGCAATACCATGAGCGCTTGTCAGCCTGCGGAACATGAAGGCCCCGTATCCCAAAGGAATTTCAGAGAAACGCAGTAACCGAACTTCTTTTGGCGATGTGTCGTTCCTGCCTGAAAGCTGTGATATTTTATTCAGGTTGGTAGGAAGCGAGACTTTTGCTTATCCACAAAGGCAACAATTTCCCAGAGACACCGTCGAACTACTGACCACTTTACATGCTACTAAACACTGCGGGTACACTCATGGAAAAGCTACTGAAACCACGTCTTCTGGAAGCTGTGGTGGCTGTCAGTGATTTGGCCGACAGACGGTACTGATTTGGTGAGGGATGAGAGACGATGGATGCTATCCTTGAGGTAGTAGAAGCGTTGAGGAGAACAAAACGGGGTCCTCATTACTCTCGTCTGATTTTCCTGTTGACTAACTTTGATGTTCGGAATGGGATAACCAATGGCTTGAGGAGTAAAAGCGCAGGGGTGGCTCAGGTGTGTGTACTCAGGACCGAGATGTGGAATATTTTGTATGACGGAATATTTCGGGTGCGGATGCCAAAGAACTACTTCGTGATTGGATTCGTAGATGGTGTTGCCGCTATTGTAATTGCTAGAGACTGCGATGTGGCACAGTTGCGATCCACCCATTAATACGTAAGGGATCAAACAACAGGCACCGAATAGGATTGCTCGGATGACACCGCAACTTAGCCGGGCCATGGCCAACGTTGGTAATCCTAAATCTAGAAAGCGGCATCTGCTCATGAGGGTAGCCGAATTCATTATACTATTAGCTAAAATAATGACAGTCAGACTGTCCCTGTTTTGTTCACCCCCGTACAATCTGAAATAAAACTTATTACTACAATAAATTATGTGAGAAAACTAAAAATAAAAATAAAATAAAATTAATATTAAAGTAAAAATAATTTATTGTAGTAATAAGTTCTATTTCAGATTCTACGGGGGTGAACATAAACAACGTCTGACTGTTAGTGTTTTAGCTAACATATGATATTATAAAGACTGTAAGACCGATAAAAATATTTATTAGTTTAATTCAAAACAGTCGGTATAAGTACAGTTTTTAATTTTAATTATTCTTAAAAATATTTCGCGACACATTCAAACATGCTTTATGATCATTGCGGACGAGCTCCCAATTTTTATTATATGACGGAGTACTGGTAGATCGACGAAAACAAATAATATATGTGATTGGCCAGTTAATTATGAAATTATTTAGAATGCACAAAATATAGAATTATAGGTATTATCTTTAATATATTTTGTGTAAACATAAATTATTAGAAAAGACTAAAACATTAGCCTTTGTCTCAGGACTCTTCTGAAGAAATTTAAATTTGAGATGCAATAACTGACGTTCTTTGTATTTATTCGCATTTATGCGTGCATGTATTCCTATATTTTTCATGCATCTTAAAATAATATTAAGGCGAATTCTCATTGTACTTATAGATCAATGATGAAATTTTAGAAGTTGTACAGTTATCAAAACATTTTTCTGTTTCAGTTATGGACGTTATATCTGGAAGAATATTCAAAAATTCATTATTCAAATCCAGAAAATTATAATATTACTAAAAATATTTTACTAGAATTTTGGGCTAAAGTAATACCTTGTATTCTTAAACTGCTTTCAATATCTAAAGTGGTGAGTTTATATCAATAGCTACATAACCAATAACTTACGGTAATGATGAATTTTTCAATGTTAAAATGAAACTAAATATCAGTACTCAATTTTTATCATATGCTTCATATAATCTTATAGACATTTACTTATATTTGCTTGAATTGCTATTCTTCACCAATTAAGTTTGTGGCTTTGCTCTTCTCAATAATAAAAGCAACAGTAATTTGATTATTTAAAAGCAGGAGTAAGATTCAATGTTACTATTCACAGTTTAATTCCTTTATAAATTTAATACCATTAGATCTAACTATTTTCATTGTAATGGCTGGCGAGATATCCATATTAAATATTAGATAATTGGAATAGTCCGATGTCCTGGCTGTGACGAAGAAAAAAATAATAATATATGTATTTATATTGTAAATTTTTTAAAAATTTTCATATATCAGAATACTATTTATATAAAATATTTTGTAAAATATTCCGATATAGAAAAGAAGAAGAATTACAGCAAAAATCGTCAGCTCAACGCGCTAGGCATAAACATCAACTAAGGAAAACGAAAGCAAAAGAGCGTGAACAACCTCGGCCACAAACAAAACTCATCGGGGTCACAGGTGAAGACGTCAAGCCTAGACCTTGCGATCATGTACACCATGGGCAATTGACTCGTTCATCGTAGCCGCCGTAATGCTTTAAGATAAAATAGGGTCGGCATAGTGGTGCGTACATTCCGACGAACAAGAGTTGGAAAAGCTCCTTCTTCTTGCTTTCAAATTCCGAATAGTCTAAAAGTGCGAAAGAAGAACGTCCACTGTCATTGTGCCCTACTTTATCGTAGGTAGAGGGCGAATACAACGACTGTCTATTATTTAAATTCGGCGTGAGTAAATCACTTGCGAACAAGCCTGTAGAGAGAGGGCGAAATCGAGTAAGATAAAATCGAGGGGATATTGCAGCAAGTATTATAGGAGATTTTTATCGAGTATCGAGGTTTTTGACAAAAGGCTATCGCCCAGTTCTCCGAAACTTTGCACGTAGCTCTCATGTCGTCCTCCTAAAAACCAACTGGGTCGGTTACTGAATAATGAGGGGAAACAGGCTGATTTAATGCAAAAGATTTGTGCGTGGTTCTAACGTCGTTCTCTTGAAAGAAAACAGGGTTAGTTGACGAAAATTAGAGAGGGTGTTAGAGAACGAGAAAGACCTCTGCGAGCTGGGCGGCGTGGCGGACTCTCTCCCTTAGCGCGGAACGGCAACTTTTCTGGTACAACAACAGATTTGTTATTTGTGATGTGACGAACTACGTTATACGTACACTCCATTCTACAATACAGCATCTACAATAAAGAAACTAAAACCGCGAACCTAGTATAGGCCACATATGGAAGTCAGAAATGTATATAGTTATACGTATACGTATATACTAGAGGTCTTATCATAGTTATATATATATATATATATATATATATATATATATATATATATATATATAACATATTTCAGTTGCTCGCTCCCAAAAATGTAGTTACATTGGTTATATATATATATACTGATGATCGAGGAATAAAATTATTGCTTGTGTGACTCTTCCAAGGTATAAGGGGCCGATGAGTGTAGCACGCAGCACTTATATATGAAATTTTTCAGTTCGATTTTCCACTATGTTATAAAAATTATATATTGAAAAAATAAACGTGAATATATTATGTACTGTATTTTTGAATGAAGAAGGATGTGAAAAGACGCAGTCAGCATCCCAGTTCTGGGGTCATTCTAAAGAGACATTGGTGCTCAAGTAATCACTAGCGGGAGATCTGTGTTAGTAATGGGACTCTGGTGCAGGACATGATGATTTACTCAAGCGCTTCTGCAAAGAAATGCTTCTGGCAAGATGCTTCTACCAACTTGTTTGTAGTATCGAAATATCAGAAACCGATTGAGCACACTTGTGGAAGGTCGGTATACCGCCGCGACCTCTCGTATTTCCCTCGTACACACGACGATTCGATCTTATTAAGACCGTCCTTTTCCTCTCATACTAGCGACGCCCGCCTTACTGAGTGCTGAGGACGCTCGCTACGCACAGTTCGGTCCGCGTATTAACAAGTATCGCATGCTTTTGTACAAAATGATAAATAAACATTTGAAAAGTAAGCTTATCTATATTTATTTATTATACATAGTTCTTTGCTCGAGTTGAGAGCCTTGAGATAGTACTGTTTCAATCCGGACCGAGGTTGGAAGTGCATCTGAGCCCTTAAGGCGGTGAAACGATGGGCAAGATGGGTAAGATTAGCCGTTGTACAGACTTATGCTCCTATCCTGGTAGGTGAGTTTTTGCGGTACGTATCGTGATATCGGCTATCTAACCCTATCGCTGCTTTTACGCGATAAGGTGTAGCCATAAAAGAGGATGAGAATGTAATTCAGTTACTTCGACTATTAATTACGCCACAGTCGGGTTGGTAAGTAAGGCCGTCAGGCGCACGGAATGGGGCATTATCAGAGTTCTTGACATGTAGTTGCGTTTCTACGATCGTGGTCCTATGTTCCCAATAGCATCCGCAGAAGTCTCCTATCGATAATCTAACTTTAATTAGCATTAAGTAATGCATAGTGGTATAGAATCATGAAGCGATTATAAACGGCCTGCGAAATTCGAGCCGATGTTATTAAACATTTTCAACCGAGAATAGAAGGCGTATTCGTTTGAGTTTATATCATCGATCCGTTCTATTACCTTAAGAGTTAGCCAAGGCCATTGAGGGAATGCTAGAGGAAATTCATAAGGAAAAGGGGTTTAGACCCCTTTAGACACTTAAGCGTCTGGCACCTGGGTACTTAAGGTAATGTCCTGATACCATCGGGAGTCTGGAGCCTTGCAACGGGTTATTATCCGGCTGAGTCGAGGCCGGGAAATAGCTATATAAATGGCATCCAACCATATCAGTGTTTTCAATTTGAATGTGGCTTTCGCATTCTTTTAATTATTATATGCGCTCTAAAATACTAATTAACAAGTAATAAAATACATAGCTTAATATTCTAAAACCATAATAATATCGAAATAATTAATTACTAGCTGTTTTTTAGGAAAATATTAGATTGACTACGTATTGACAATTAAATTAATTTTTAGGAACCATTAAGCATGAATAGAAATAATAGAATTATTGTCTTCCTTCGTTTTCTTTTCTGTAAAGGTAATACACCAGTACGTTATTTCCCTTTTGTATCTCGAAACTACTATCGACTCTTTAAATTTGAAAATTTATTTATTTCTTAAATTTAAGAATTGCTTTCTTTTTCATATAGCAGTTATATATTCATTAAACCATTAAATTTAATTAAATAAAATTTCTATAAAAGAAAAAAACCAGATAAAATATGCCCCTCAGGTAATTTCTGTCAAAGGATCATTAAACACTTAATTATTTAATTTAAATAATTATTTACAAAGTGCATTTAAATCAAACCACTTCGACGTGCGACAAAAAAATTAATCAGAAACGTATAAGAAGATTTAATAATCACAAGATGGGGTGCACTTCGCGTTATAATTACAGATAACCGCACAGAATCAATAAACACGACTACCTAGTTGATAATATAATACAACACTCCACTACACCATAATATTACCCATAAGCTAGCCCTGCGAAAAGAATAAACATGAGACTAAAAAGCATGATTCCTGCATTTATCGGTCACGACCATAGCAACTGGGATTCTAATTTATGTGATTTTCTTTTTACATATTAACACAACTATACATCCGCATTTTTCAACTTTTACATCCTTAAAAAGAGAAATTGATTCAGAATCAAAATTAATTCTCCAAAATAAATAGGATGATTTCAAAAACTCATAAGACTACAGGTGATAAAATACAATAGAATTTTGAACATAGAAAACGCACACAATAGACAAGCGAAATATTATAAATAAATGTCATAAATATCTAAACTTTAGATTTCAGTATAATGTTGTACTTTGAAATGGAATTTCTATCAGAAAATTCAATCAGCTGCAATTCTCCTCAAAATTAGCACATAACTATAAAAGGCCATACATAATATCTAGTAAGAATTTCATGATTAATTTTTGATATTAAATATACCGATCAAAAAATATTATGTAATTACACGTATTAAATTAAATTAAGTAGCCAAACTAACGAAAAAAGGGAAAAAAGTACTATAGGCGCTTTCATAGAACATGAGCTATTACATTGTAAGGCCCGGGAATGGACGAGGAAATTACTTCAGGGTTCATGAAGGTTCCGGAAAACCTTGAATCTTCTATAGAGAATCTCCCTCTACCCCTGTCGGGCGAAAATCGCATCTTTAAACAGGGAGAGGAGTTGACGGGAGAGATATTCGTACCCCAAAGAAGCGTTAGGACACATCACCACAGGAGGGAGAGGCGGTATCGGAATCAATGAAAGTGGACTCAGGTGTTTTGATGCTACCAAGAGACTCGTACGCTGATAAAGTCGTCGGAAGAGGAATCGTTAACATACAAATATGTTTTTATAAATTTTGAATAAGAATTTTAAACTTACTGATATTACCAATCTGCTTATTATACATTTATTAACACTTTTAGGGAATTCTGATCGGTTTAACATCCGGAATGTACAAAATCATGTATAACTGAACTCGGCTGTTTGTAAAGGATCTCATAATTTTTTAAGCTAGTTTTCAGTTGAAACGATGTACGTATCTATTAATATCTTTCAGAGTATTAGATACATTTTGTGTAAACTATCCTCATTTATTAATGGTGCGTTGTTTTCAGATGTAGTTTCATTTTTTTACTTTGAAAAGATCAACGATATAATTACATATATTATGATATTTCGCTTGATGACTACCATGACATCTGAGTATTTCAATAATCTGATTTTTAATTTCGTCGTAGAATATATTTTTTTAAATGTATTTACAAATGTATTTACGGAATTTCGCAATGTATTAAATATATATCTGCCAATAATAACAAAGTCTAATCGAAAAATTAAATGTTAAATAAACGCAAAATAAATAATGACTTTTATAAAATAGCTTTTATAAATACTAATGGCTTTTATAAAATAGCCGCTGCACTTAAAATATCATGATTAAAATGTACAAGATATACAACATTTACTAACAGTAACATTTGGCTACAATAACATCAGTTTTATTTCGGATCGGGGTAATGGTCTTGTAAATATATTTTAGATTTATTAATTTTTTTTATAAGCAAAAATATATTTATGGCAATATTATTACTTAGACAAGTAAGTAATGAGACAAAATTAAAATTAAGTGACATATTCGGTGAATACGGCGGTTGTGGTAACGTTACGATGTCTTAGGCAGCAAAAACTGAGAGACAGTGAACGCACTGTGACAGGGAGCATTGTGGTGATGCGAAACCCAGGTTTACGCGATCTCTGGACGTACTATGAGCACCCTTTTTCGCAATTTTTCGAGCCCATTACGGTAGAATACTTGATTTGTTTGACGAGGTGGTATAAACTCTTTATGAACTACCCCTTTGTTGTCAATGAAGCAAATGAATAGTTTTCACTTTGGACTTGCTCATTCTCGCCTTCTTTGGCCTTGGTACTGCCGGGGACAGCCAATGTTGGCTTTGTTGTTTAGTTTCGGGGACATATTGAAGGAATCAACTTTCATCACCAGTAATAACTCGATGGAGAAGAGTAGGATCACTTTCAACCCGCTCGAGACAATCTTGAACAATGTTCATTCAGTGGCTTTTTGCTCATCTGAAAGGTTCTGCGGTAACATTTTCGTGCACAGCTTTTTCACGGTGAAACCGTCTGTTAAAACCTTTCTAACTGTTTCTCGGTTTATATTCAACTCGTCACCCGATATTCGAATGGTTAGTCGCCGGGTTTGACAAACGAGGGCTCGGGCGCGCTGCACATTCAAATTGGTTCGTACTTGAATTGGCCTTCCTCTCCACACCTCGTCTTTGACGTTCTCACGGCTTTTTTTTAAAATTGGCGTGGCATCAAAGTAGCTGCCTACGACTTAGGGCATCACTACCATACACTTTAAGCACTTTTTCATAAGTCTCTGTCACTCTGTTCCATTTTCGTGACATGCACTACCCGCGCGTTGTTACAAAACACTAAACAACTAGCGAAGAAATGATCGTACAAGGGTTGTGAATCGGTGAACGTATTTAAGAAAATGAATTTAAAAAACGACTCATGTAATTTGAATAAATGGACAAGATTAAGAATATATAATAATATTATTATAAATTAACATTATAGAGATAAAATTCATGGACTTTTTATATACCTTGTTATATACCTTTTTATATATCTTGTCTGCATTTTCTTAATTCTTCTTTATACGATAACAGTGGTAGATTGCATGGAAGCAACAACTTTTTTTTTTAAATATTTAGACTTTTTTTTATTTTTTCATGTGAAAGATATAATAGATAAAAATTACAACTATATGAACAAATTACGAAAGTAGCTTTAAAAGTATCCATAAAAGAGTACGCGGAATCTGAACAGATACGGAACCTCGAGTAAAAGTGGGATAACATTTATTTATATAAACCTTAAAGAGTTCATAAAAATATTTTGTAAGAAGTTTCAAGTGCTAATCAGAAATTCTTTTAAAAATCGTACATCAGTCTGAATTTAACATTTTGTAATCGTTTGAAAATTTTTACAGCTTCTATACATAGAAATAATGGAAACCTATTACGGTATTTCATTTGGAAATTTTTGATTGAAAAGATAACATGAATTTTTTTAAATTTTGTAGATTGACTCTGAACTCTTCGTACTTCAACTTACTAATCTCAAACTATATTATTACATCTCTGTCGAATCTACTCAGCTTACACTTTCTTTTGTAAATTTTTTGGAAGATCAATTTAAAAAATTCCATTGAAGTGTTTAAATAATTGTAACATGCTTATACCTTAACTGAAATGGATTTTGAAAAACCCTATTGCAACCTGATATTCTTATGTACACAATATAGTTTTAAAAAGATGATATCTTTATTAGATCAAAAGTTGTTAAATATTTTTAAGTACCCAATTATGCAGTACGCGTCCGCCGCACAGTGGGAAATCAACGCTATTTTGTTCCACATTCATACATCTCTTAATAGGCTCGAGATAAATGAATGAACAAATAGACAAATTAAAGATAATATCAGAATGAAAGAAAACTCTTAAGATCGTTTTGATTAGATTAATAAAAATTGAAAATTTATTTTTAAATGTCATGGAATATAAACCTTTTTGTTTCTGTAACCTAAACACTTTTCAACAAGTTATATAATTTGTGATAGAAAAAAAATTAACAAAAAAATAGAGGTCCTATAAAAGCAAATAATAAATATATTAAATTATAGAAAATACACCAATTTCAAATAGTCTAGTGCAAAGTAAGTTAAAAATTTTAAAAATTTCGATTTTCAAAGTATACAATGTTGCAATGATACTTGATAACTCTACAAAAAGTAGTTTAAATAGAGGAATTACTTATGTTTGATAATAAATTAAAATAAAAAATTTTTAAAATTATAGGACCCATACTGCAAAAGGCGATGAAATATTAAATTTTACTGAAAATGCTTAAATATCACTGTTCAAATAAAAATCACAAAATCAAATATCTTCTGAAAAATAAAAGACAAATAATGTATATATAATAAATAATAAATATCAAAATCATGTATATCTTAAAAAATCTATATTAACATTAAACATATCAAAAGGAAGGGTATGACATTTAAAATGAGAAAAAAATAATAACAATTGATTTAAACATATTGATGAGATTGAAAACGTTCATTAAATATCAAGTGACGCGATAGCGTCACGAAGGCGAGTTCGGGAACCGACGGCATGGCGCGACCGCTACACTATTTACTTTTATATTGATATTTCGAATTTTCAGTCAAATAATTATTTATGACTCCTTTATCGATAATTTTCCAAAGCATATATACTATTTATGTCCTAAATAATTGGTTCGCACCGGAAGTTTTAGCCAAAAAGCAGTTTTTAATATAAAGCTCCGTGCATGACTATAGTAAATGCTTAGAAACATGTTATTTTTATATATATATATTTTTTTTGCTTGAAAAATCTCTGAAAAATGAAAAAAACACGCGTTTCATGTGTTGATAAAAGATTTTTTAATGGGTAAAAACAGCGTAGAATCCCAGTAATGGCTTGAAAAACATTATTCGGACTCCTCATCCAAGCCGGTGATATACTGAATTTCAACATGGTCAAAATCGAAATATCACAAAGTGAAGGTTCGTGTGATTGCAGAAATGACACAGGTATCATCTGCAAGTGTATTTACAATCCTTCGTGAAAAATTGATCATCAGCAAGGTTTCTTCCAAGTGGGTGCCGCAATAGCTTTCAGTGGAAAAAAAAGAATCAACGATTCAGACAGCTATTTATCGCTATTTACTCGCAATAAAAAGGATTTCCTGCGTTGAAACGTGAATATATCATTTCACTCTGGAGGCGAATCATCTGAGTGGCGCATGGCTGATAAAAGCCGCCCAAAACGTCCAAAAACAGTCCGGCTGGCAAAGTTGATGTTGCTCTTTTTTGAATACACGTGGCGGAATTTTCATTGACTACCTAGAAAAAGGCAAATCGATGAGCAGTGCTTATTATATTGTCTTCTTGTACATTTGGAAGAAGAGATCATAGGAGGAAGAAAAAGAAAAAGAAAGTCACGACTTCAAATTATAAATGCATAACCAGTTTTTTATAATACAGCCTTGAAATTCGGAAGAAAACGACCGCAGCAAAGTTGTACACCTAATGCGTAACATAAATTCACTATTGGCTTACACAAATAAGTATAAGACCAGCATAAACATGTTTTACACAAATAGTCGATATTCCAAATTGATCACCAGAATTATATCTTTAAATATACATTTGAAATATTTCAATTCCAATATAAATTAATGTTACAGACATATAAGGGAAATGAATTGAAATATTTCAGATATAATATATCATGTATCTGTTATATTGCAATACATATAAAAAAATATATTATTTCAAGTACAACAGATACATGAAATATGAAATATTTCAAACATAATTTTATATAAATATATTATACATAGTTGGGTTTCCACGACATTAATATATTAGGTGTACAAATAAGTTTCCGACGTTTTTGTATAAATAAATAAGAATTTATTGTAAACAAAAGGTACAAATCATGTCATTTAAAATATTGCCCATCACTTTCTACTACTTTTGACTATCTTTCGGGCATGGGTGCCCCGTCTAAAAAATTGCTCGTCTTTGAGGCGATTCACGAATCGACCCATTTCTTCAATTCCTCGTAAGAAGTGCTCAGCCAGACCATGAGTCATGGACCGGAATAGGCGGTAGTCTGAGCAATGTCTAGTGAATGCGGCGGGTGGGGTAGGATGTCCCAATTCAGAGCTTCTAATGTTTCCTTTAAGATTTTTGCAACATGTGCTCAAGCATTGTCATGCTAAAAAATAACTTTATCGTGCCTTTTGGCATATATTTGGCATATATTTGTGGACGTTTAATCTTCAATGCTCGGCTCAATTGTATCTGCCATTGTTAACGTTCTCTGGTGACGGTTTGATTGTGTTGGAGTAGTTCTTAATATATTACTCATTAATATACTACTCATTAATTACAAGCTGATCCCACCAAATGCACAGTATTATCTTCTTGCCATGAATGTTTGTCTTGGCCATCGAAGTAGATGCATACCCGGGCTTACGCCATGACTTCCTACGCTTTGGGTTGTCGTAGTGAATCCACTTTTCGTCTCCTGTCACGATTCGATGTAGAAATCCTTTGCGATTTTGCCTTTTGAGGAATTGTTCGCAAGCGAATAAGCGACGCTCGACGTCTTTTAGCTTCAGTTCGTAAGGAACCATATTTTCTGGCTTTTGGACCTTACCCAGGGTTTTGAGATGTTGTGAAGTAGCTAGCTGAGTTACTCTTAACTCTTGTGCAAGTTCTTCTTTCGTTTGACATGGATTTTCCTCCAGAAAAACTTCCAATTCTGTGTCACCATAAAATGGGCCTTCCACATCGTGTTTTGTCCTCCACGTCAAAATCACTACTTCTAAATTTGTGGAACCACCCCCGACAACTTCTCTCACTCAAATTAACATCACCATATGATTCTATGAAAAGTCGATTCTATGTGCTTCAGCTGCAGACTGCTTTAAATGAAAGAACTGCGACTTTTTGCAGCTGACAATTTCGATGTTATCTTATCGGAGGCGCCATCGTTTCAAAACGGCGGAAACTTATTTTTACTATTAATGTAATATTAACCGGAAAAAGATCGAATTGGCATCCGTACTAAATAAAGTTAACGTAGTCGCGATTGAAGAGAGACGACTGAACAATATGTTCGCCGAGATTAACAAGGAAAAGCTTTTCAGAGAAGCCTGATATCGGAACGTGAGATTAGACAAGTTGCCAGATGCTTTTCGCGACAGATTAGTTCGCTATGAATTACGTCGCCTTTTCGGAAGAATTGTAGTAGATATAGTGGATATAGAAAGACTCTGAAGAAGTCGACGCACCGAAAGATAATCTGCATGAGTTATCCGATATAACGCACGTACTGAACTTAACGGAAGTCGACAACAGCTTAACAGGAGCTACGAGTACACCATCTGACGAACTTAACTCCGAACAGGGAACGCTAGGAAATAAAAATACATGAAATGCGGAACAAAGCTGCAGCACCATACCACCCCTATGGTCATTATTCCAATATATTCCCCATACCGTAAAGCAACCCTGCAGACAGAGTAGGCACTACCAGCGTCTAGTATAGATAACGACAACAATGTATGTACCATGGGATATGGAATATAGCCAATACCTTGTGAGCGGTAATAGAGCAATATCCAACCTTGATGAATCTACATGCTGAACACATACCATCAAGTACACGTACCACCTGCGAGTATTAGCAACGTCGACTCACGCACCGCATCGACGACAAGAAATAACAGAACTATGAGAAGATGTTGGACGATTCTATTGAAAGATTAGAAGACATGATAGGGAGCACCAAGAAATCAGCACCACCTATTCCGTTGACATACAATTGGATAAGATTTATCGAAATCTTCACCCCGATTTCATCGACAAAATCAATCGTAACATTTTAAATCAATTGACGAACTGAAACGGCTAGGCCAATAAATAGAGTTTAAGAAGGAACTAATCAAGCGGTAAAAGATACCGCCATCGGCAGAAAAATGCTGGGTTAGTACAGCTGTAGACTCCTCACCGGGCCGAGTAAGTCCAGGCAGCCGATCAAGAGTGGCTGCGTTACACGACGAGAGACCTAACAAGACAAAGAAACAGGTCACTTTAGCTGAGACGATAGCTTCGATATTGGCAAAAAAGAAGAGAGGCGATGAGATCCAACTCCAGAAGAAGAAGAGAGAAACCGGTACGCTTCACTGACATAAAACAGAAGGCAATGACCGGAAAGGCAGTCTGAACGAACTAGATGCTACCGAAGCCGCTTACCACGTTACCAACCACAATCCCGATCTGCATATGAACCCTACCGGCCATCATGAAGCTGAAACAGGAATTCCATATCCCAATATAACAGAACATACCCTGAACGGAACCCCGAACGTACGTATACATCGTATCGACATACTAGAGATAAAGAACAGTACACACGTCAACGTTCGGAAAATGGACGAGACAGATCAGAACCGCCTCAGCCCAGACAATAGACCATGTTGATGATGCAGCAGACTGGATCACTACACGGATCAATGCCCCGACAAACGCAGATTACACTGCTTTAATTGCGAAGATAATGATGCGGTAACCGTTAATTACACATGCTATAACCGCAATAGGTATCTGTGGAAAACTAAGGAGGAAATCGGAGATGGAGTCCAAAACCACAAGTCGTAAGACTCCACAAACCAGCGACACGTATATCCACCATACCTTATGTGTGCCAGCATTGGTAGATCCGTGGGTAAGAAAATTGTATATTAGTTTACAATCAGGAAAGATGGTCCAGTCGGCTATTATACCAGTTGTATGTTATATGCAACTGTCCGACAGACAGCTATGTGCCATTCGATCTCACTGAAGTAGGATGTCATCCTAGGAATGGATATCCTACTGAAACTTAAGATAACGATCGATTTTGCAGGAGCCACTTGGCATACGCCCAGAAAAATACTCCTGCGATTTGAAATCAGGTAGGGAGACCACCTGCAGGTGATTACTGCGTTAGCAGCGGTTGCGTCTCTGCTACCTCAGGTAAATCAGAGAGAACGGTAAATCAGAGAGATCGACCGTCGCTTGATAGTATCCTGAGAGGCTTACTACCCAAAGAGAGCAACAGACTACCCTTCACAAAACTACCTCGACATCACATCGAACTACAAGGGCACCGACCCATCAAACAACGGTTACATCGCATACTCGATAAACGGCTCCGTCAGGTACATGCTGAAATTAATGGATTAGTGAGTGAAGGCATTATAGAATCTTCAGAGAGCTCTTAGAGTAGTTGTCCGATTACTGTAGCAAAGAAGAACGAGAAAATTCGCTTTTGTATAGATTATAGAGTGGTGAATCAAGTTATTAAAAAAGATCCATTCCTGTTGTCGTATACGGACGTCTTACTTGATAACCTCCGAGACGCTCGATACCTATCTAAGATCGATCTTAGTCAGTCATACCATCAGATCTCGTTAATCGAGGAATATAAATAAATCACGGCATTTGCCATACCACAGAAGGGTCTATATCAGTATACGCGAATACCCTATGGACTCACCAATGCCCCGGCAAGCTTTCAGCGCGGCATGGATGTCATATTCTCTCCTGAGTGGCAACCTTTAGTTTTTGTGTATATGTACGATAACATCGTCCCAACAAAGTTCTTCGAAGAGCATAAACAGAAATTGACGACTATGCTACAGTGCCTCAAGGAGGTAGGACTTCAAATAAACAGCGAGAAATCCGAATTCTCCTATCCCGAGGTAAAATACCTAGGTTATATCGTTGACAAGAATGGCTTGCAGACTGATCCGGACAAAGTTAAACCAGTGAGCGACTGTTTAACTCCAAAGAACATTAAATAGGTCCGAGCATTTCTCGGAATAAATAAGTGGTATGCCCGCTTTATAGATATCTTGCGGAAATCAAACTACCCCTGACGAAGCTATTAAAGAAAAACGTATGGTGGACGTGGAAAGAGAATAGAAGGACGCTTTTGAGAGGTTGAAAATCTTGCTAACGTAAACACCGGTGTTGGCGAGGCCCGTGCCAAACAGTCGCTAAATCTTACAAACAGATGTCAGCAATTACGCACGAGGAGGTGTGCTGAACTCACTGTGCAGATAATCCAGGGAGAAGAGCACCCCATACATACGCCAGTAGGACGCTAACCACGCGTGATATTAATTATGCTGTCATAAAAAAAGAATGCTTAGCTGTGATATGGGCTGTCGAAAAACTTCGAGGTTATCTGTTAGGCGAGGCTTTCATGGTCATAACGCACCATAGCAGCAGCAGATGGCTGCATACGGAAAACCTCGCAGGACACCTGGCATGATGGGCCACGGGCTTGCAGGCCTATCGTCTAGAGGTTATCCACATATGCAGTGCCCTCGACAAAGTGCTGTTATCTTTATCACGATTACCCAATAAAAAGTGGTCAAAACTGTTTCTCTCATGACCATTCTGAAACATGAAAGGTATACCAATAAATTGAAATAACTGAATCGCCAATCTAAAAGTTATGCGAACTGGAAGACAGTAGACGGTCGAATTATATATTTTTTTATTATACGAATTATATATTATAGGTTCGAATAGAACATATTAGAAATTGATATGGAGGATTCAAAATAAGTAGTGTCGTCGAAAGACAGTGATCGAATACTATACAAATACCAAAGTACCACAACATCAGGGGATTTGGGAGTGGAAAAGACAGACCTAAAAATCAGCCAAAACTTCTATGGGTCTACCATAGGAACGGACATATTTAAATATATAAGCAATTGTTCAGTGTGTCAAATCCATAAAGTGTCACACAGAGCACTCGCAGTGTTGATTGGAAAAAGAAATATACAAGACCCGTGGTCAGCTATAGCTGCGTACGTAATGGGACGATTTTCCCCTAGCAAAGACCAACATAAATATTTATTGGTAATAGAAGATCTGTTGACGATACATGTGCAAATATTGGTCATTACGCAAAGCCGCTGGACAGATAGTGGTAAAAGCTACAGAAGAGCTAATAATTTTCAAATGGGGATACCCAACATTTTTATCAACAGATAATGGCACAGAATTTTCATAAATTCGTAAAAGAGAAACTCAACAAAGAGAATTAGAGATAATTCAACAGTTCGTAGTACCATAACACACTCAAGAAAATTCAGTAGAAAGAGAGAACAGAATCATCAGAATAATCATAAGGACTGGAACTTATACATGCAACAATATGTTTTTGCAATTAACACAGCGGTGCATGCAAGTGCACAAGTATCACCACTGTTTCGAAATTTCGAAATTAACGACATGGTAAGCTGAAGAAATCATGTACTATTGTCACGACCCGATCACTTTTCGGCCAAATTAGTGCCAAAATATATAGCCCCGTGCAGAAAATATCCCCAGCTTTTTACGAATTAAAATATGTGGATAAGAGAAACAAAAGTTCATGTATCTGATATGAAAAAGTTTAACTCCGCCAACGCTGCACATTTTACTCATGCAGAGAAGTCCCGTCCACCAGGGATGTACTGTCCATTCACGGATGTATACCAAAGGTGACGCACCACCTAGCAAGGAGGAAGTGCAAGAGATCAGAGACGAAGAAACGCAGGGCGACCTGTGTTATATTAAAAGTCTAACTAACTTACAAAGAATTTGGAGTATGATAAAATCAATGACATAACAATTTAACATAGGAAGTGTAAGAAAAACAAATTTATTAAAGGTTCGAACAACTAGTTTCTATAAATTCTAAAAAGACGCATATAAAAAAATTTGTCCTTTCAAAGTCATACACGTGATACCCATCTGTACTCTACGCTATTTCCAGTCAAATCGCATTATATACTATTGACAGCTTTTATGTGTAAATACGACATCCTCCTCGGAAATATAATGTGTTTATATTATGTGGCTAAGCTACAAGAGTCCAAAATATCTTTATTCAATTCAGTACATAATAAATCTATAATAAATCTAAATAATACACACACACACACACTATATATATATATATATATATATATATATATATCGCTATTACATGAGATTTTGGACATATTACTCATAAGAATACATTAGTCTATCAGGACGACGGGATGTACGTCCGCTAGCCGTGATTACATGGTCCTGTTCTATATCAATTGGATATGGAACATTTGCTTGTGTTGTGCATTCCTTCTTATTTTGATTTACATCTTTATCCTTAAATCTTGTAATCTATTTCAGTATCATCAAAATTTCGAAGACTTACATCTAACGTGTACAGTCTCTGTATTAGCTTTAATACCTTTCCCCTTTTAGTTACTAACTGTAGTACTCGTATGTTGCCATCCTTTCCATTGATCATTTTCTTTACACGTGCTAAGGATCCATCTATACTTTTGGAATTATCATTTCCTAACAGAACTGAATTTCCAGTCTGGATTGTTGTTACATTACATTTTTTAGGTTTTTGACAAGCTAATGCACATGAATTAATTAATTCAGTTCGAAAACGACGTCTTAGCTTATCCTTAATTTCCTATCGATAAGAATATCGTTTTCCGAAATCTAATTTTTCTAAATTATCTAAGTCAACTATACCGCTTTCAACTACGTCTTGTAAAAATATAGCCGGGGACAATGGAATTAGCTCATTCTTATTTTCACTTACAAATGTGATCAGTTGCGCATTGATTATTGTCTCGCAATCCATAAGAGTCGTGAACATTTCTTCGTAGGTTAAACTCGCCCTTTTAAGCTTAATAAGCGTTTTAATATGTGTTCCCAAAATCCTCCCCACCATGGTGTCGAAGATGGGTTCAACAACCATTCTATTTTTTGTCTTGCAACTGAGTCCCGTAATTTATCAAAATCCATTTTTGTCAAGGCATTATTTAGACCGGTAAAATTTGTGCTGTTGTCACTGTAAATGATATGAGGTCGCCCTCTGCGTGTAATGAATCGTCGTAAAGCTATTAGAAAGGAAGCTACGGATATTGTGTTAACTACTTCAAGATGCACAGCCCTATAGACCGGGCACGTAAAGAGACTAATCCACGCGTTTTGACTTCCCCTCAGATATACAGGCCCAGCAAAATCAACACCGACGATTGAGAGGTAAAGCTGCCGATGTCGTACTAAGAGGCTCCGCGTCGTATCTTCGACATCTTACACACCGTTTTATGACAGATCCGATGGTTTTTCTACCACCTAAGATCCAATACCTTTCTCTAGGTACATGTAATATAGTTAGTATGCCGGCGCGGTGAGGTCTGTTATGCTCTTTCTGTATAATTAGGTTTACTAGTAAATGTTTCTTTGGTAAAAGTATCGGACATCGAAAATTATCGTCTCTAAAAAACAATTTCGTTTTAATACGCAAAATCCCGCCATCATCGAAAAAAGGCTGTAAATGCTTTATATCTTTGTTACTTTCATCTATTGAGCATTCTAGTTGACAAATTCGTATTAGTCATTTTTCGGCGTTTTCAAATTCATTTACTTACAAATAATTAGATATATTTTTCACATCTTTATTTTTTATATTATTTATAAATCTCTTTATCCAAGCTAAAATACGTTCAATTTTATCAAAATTAGAATAACGGCTATACCACTGAACGTTTTTTCTTTCCGATGTAGAAGTCAATAAAATAAACCCCGACGTCAAATTTGCTACTCTTTACAATTCTTTACTAATTTCGTCTTCGTCATACGTACAATAAGAGGGCCATTTTTCCGGATAATTGCGTACTCATTCCGGGCCATTCTACCAATCCGATGCTCGTAACTGACGGGCTGTGCAGCCTCTCGATGGTAAATCTGCAGGGTTAAGTTCTTTGCTCACGTGCCTCCATTGATTAGGATTTGTGAGCTTTCTTATCTCTCTTACTCTACTCGAAACGAAAACGCTCCAATTATCAGCTCTGCGTATCCACGATAACATTGTTGATGAGTCCAAAGATAAATATTTAAATCTTTATACGTGAGCGTCTTTAAAACCGTATCCGGTAAACGCGCGTCTATCGTTGGAGCTAATAGTTCCAATCGAGGTTTGCTTATACGCGTACTCTTATCCTCCTTTACAGGTGTTATACGCAATTTGAAAGAAATTAACTTCAACGACATTTCCACGTACAATACGAATGAATGTCACGGCGGCATAAGCTACTTTACTCGCATCACAAAATATATGCAGATTTACAGATTCTATGTTCTTTATAGCACCGATTGTACATCTGGGTATTCGTACACGTTCTAAAACTTTTAACTCACTAACCCACTGAGAAAATTGGGTTGCTAGTGCTTCATCAACAGGATCGTCTCAGTTCAATCGCTGCGCCGACGCCTGTTGTAATAAAATTTTAGGTTGTATAGTTGCCGGACATATAAAACCAAGCGGGTCGAAAATACGATGTGTAAAAGACAAAATTTTCCTTTTCGTTATAATATTAAGTTCGTCCCCTTTAAGTTTATCTAGATTAAGTAATAAAATGGCGCTAGTTTTTTCCAAATTCATACCTAATACGCACGCAATCCTATCATTTTTTGAGTGATCGTCAATGCTGCTTTCCCACCCACGGAAGTCAATGGCGGCTAAATTCATAACCAACTGTGCATCTCTTTTAAAATCTAACAGTTCTTGTTTGCTATGGAGGCAGTAACACAGTTGTCAACATAGAAACTATTTTTGAATTTAATAAGATTTTCCCGTTTACATTTTACCGCGTTTATATTTTCGATCGTTGAGTTAATACAATTATTTAAATGTAGCTCAATATTCGTACTTAGAATAAATGGACTACTACATACACTAAAAACTATTCTACAATGTCTATATATAACCAAATCATTTTGTTCATTATACCACAGAAATCGACGTGCATCGCGGTCAGTCAGGTGTACCTCGATTTACAAAAATGCCTTTCTAATATCCCAAATTACATCTATCTTACCTTTACGAAATTTTTCTAGAACAGATGTTATACATTCCAACTCATTAGGACCCTTGTGCAGACATTCATGAAATAAGCGTCAGTCTGGTTGCTTGGCCAATGTATCAAACACAGGTCTGATCGTGGTCGTGGAGTTCTCCTTATAAACTGGCCTGTGTGGCAGGTAGTGAACCATGCGGCGCTCTCGCTCCTCCTCAGGTGCTGCTTCTATAATGCCATCCGCAAGCCACTCCTGACATATGGCATTGTAAGCTGCGTATTTCCCCGTTGCTTGTAGACGTTTTACCGATGTTTCCAGTCGTTTACGGGCAATATTCTTATTTTCTGGCAATACTGAATGGCATTCAAGCCATGGTAATTGTATCTGGTATCTGCCATTAGGGTTGCGAACCAGCGTCGATAAGAATTTACGTTTTATTTCTGCATGTTGATCACTTTTTATTTGTACTTCTATTGGATCTCTAATGCCTATAAAGTCTCACGACGATAATTCTTGTATACTTATATTCCGTGATACTATTTCTATAGTTGTCATCGCTGCGCTGTCCTGTTTTTCTTTGTCTGGGACGTCGCCCATAACTATCCATCCTAACAATTCTCAAGCGCTACTAATCCACCGTTTAATACATGTCTATGACCCGTTGCATGATCGGCGCCTATTAATATATCGACAGAATCGCTGTCAGTGTTTAAATCACCTAATACAATGTTCATTTTTCTTAGCTCTTTAATCTATGGACCGTATGTAATTGCAGGTATGCTATCGCAGATAACCATTTGTTCATGGAGTATTAACTTGGCATAATAATCACGATTTAAGCTGCCAATACGCATTGCGTACATTTTATGATTTACTATTTCAGATCGCTGCCCTCCGAAAAGTAAATGTCTCATCTTCTGCTCTGCAATGGCCTGAGATACAGAGCCTGCATCTGTTCAACAACCTTCTTAGTGATGTATGAGCGCTGCGAGCCAGAGTCTATAACAGCACGTGCAACAATATCATTATATTCTTCGATCAATCTCACCGTCAACATTTGCATAAACACTTCAGTATTGTTACTCGCACTTGCGACTGTAGCTACGTTATTTTCTACTACATCGCGGGTACTTTTTTCAGCTTCTTGTTTATTTTCTTCCTCTCGACACATCAATTATATATCCCATCTTTCGCATTTTATAATTTTGTAGCTGAACGCCATGACGAATTATTAGGCATAACAGGCATTTTTTTCTCTTGCGCGCTGGTTTTTCTCTTCGGAGCTCATATCTCGAACCTTTTTACAGTCTGCAATCTCATGCCCTTTTTGGTTTCAAAAAATTCAATATGGTTCACGCATTCTTGAGATGGCCATATCCTTTGTATTCGTTGGAACGCGTGCTCTAGAAACCAATAAATCCCTTGCACTTGGCACATCTTTTATATCAGCACGTGGCTTTTCATTTTTTTGCCTTTCCATGCATTGGAAGACACCAACTTCACCGAGAGCCAAACAAGCAAGAATGAGCAAGTCAAAGTTTAAAGCAATGATGATTGTTTTTTTCGATATTCATGGGATTGTGTATCTTCACTGGGTTCCTGAAGGTCAAACAATTAATCAACATTATTATCTTAAGGTACTTAATAAACTTCGTGAAAGAGTAAGAAAAAAACGACCCGAAATGTGGAACGTCAAATAATTGATTTTGCACCAAGACAGTGCGCCAACTCTACTCGCCAGACCTAGCACCATGTGACTTTATCTTTTCCCTAAGATGAAATCTGCAATGAAAAGTACGAGATTTGAATCCGTAGAAGCTGTTGAAGAAAAAGCGGCAAGAGTTCTCAAAGAGTTGACAGAAGATGACTTTCAACATTGCCTCCAACAATGAAAAATTCACATGGAGCGTTGCAGGGATAGAAAAGGGGTGTATGGAATGTAATAAATCTTATAGATAGAATTAAATAAAATTTAATAGAATTTAATAGAATTTAATAAATCTTAAGATTTTCATCTATTCAAATATGATAAATAAATTCATATTTTTCTTTTTCTTTGTAATAGAAAATCTCATAATATCCCCCTGTAGCTGATAATTGTCAACTCCTTTTCGGTATCATTAATAATCTACTAAAATAATTTATTATTGATATAAATTAAAAATAAATAAATTCAAGGACTAAAGGTAAGTCCGAGGAAAAATAATAGTAAAGATCCTACGATCCACCGAAATTATTTTTACAATAATTTAATCCGTTTGGAATTCTTTACACCTCTGTTAACGGTTGCTTTTACCGGGCAATTATTAAAGAAGTACCCCGTTACAATAGCAGCATACCGTACACTATTAACTAGTAGCGGCGTATTCTATGCATTAACTTGCTTGGAGTCATGTCTGTGACACTTTACACATTTGCTAATAACCTCTCTGACGATTTTCCGCCCTTTTAAAATCCAATACTTTTCTCTCAAAATATTCAAAGTTATTGTTACCCCTGCATATTTTGATTCTATGTGTTTTTCTCTAATTAGCAACTCAACAAGATATTCTTTGTTCGGAAAAATAATAGGGCAACGAAAATCAAAACTATCTTTGTGATAGAAAATGTTTAATTTGTTTATCTTTTATACCGTCAAAATGTCTAATTTGTATATATTTAATCAGACTCATTTCTCCCATACTATACTGATTTTTTGTTAAAAATCGCTCCATATGAATCATTATATTAGAATTTGCAGAATTGTGTAACTATCTTTTTTGTACTTTGATTTTATACTTAAAAATAAATCTCTAAATACACCCGATGACATATATAACCGTCATATATCTAGAAAATTTATTCAGAAAATTATCATTTTCAACCGTGATGAATGTAATGGAGCGAGCCTTTTTAGTTCAGAATTTACTTCTGCTTCGTTGATTGTACATTCATTAAAGATGGGCCCAGCAATGAGAACAGAATAGCTAATTAATCGTACAAACTCTCGGTGGCAAATCGGCTGGATTTAAGTGTCCGGGTATATGCCGCCATTGTTTCGCTTCAGAAAGTGTCCCAATCTCTTTAAGTATTCTGGGTACAAAAGGAGTCCAATTTTTATCGTGCTATATCCATGTTAGTACAATCGACGAATCTATCCAATAATAAATCGTTAATACCTTGGGTAATCGCTCTCTTGAGCGAAGTCGCGATCAGAGTTTGTTAGTAATTTTGTAAATTAGAATTCACGGATATTAGTATCGACGTAATACTTATTAGGTTGGTAATAATAACAATTTAGGAAGAGTAGTAAAGAAGGAAGGTAACTACTAACTACTTCCGATAAAGGAAAAAATATATAGATAATGAAAATATATTCAAAAGGAATTTACAGGTGACACGAAGTGTTCAACTTCGCGACAAGATCTCGACTGCCCCCAAGAGTCCGTCGTCTAGCGCAAATCGCTATCGAGCCGTCTGGACTTCTCCTTCCCCGGGCCCTTACGAATATGCCTAAGTCACGCCGAGCATTAGCTTGAGATGTTCCCCTAGCAAGATGCAGCTACAAGGTTCTTGATACGCTGCACACACAGGGTCTACGCATTCCTTGTATTTTTCATGAAATACGCTGAAACGTCTATCCGCTGAATCATGTGTGCGGCCCGAGATTACTCACGCCCGCCGGGAACACCTTGATCTCTAGTATTCGTACTACTTGTATACGAATATAACTAATACTTCTAATCGAGGTATGCTAGTTCGCGAATACGTCTTATTTTTTACGGTGGGTGCAACACAATATTTTGTTTGAACAAAGTAAAATATCTTGATTGGATAAATTTGATTGGACTGTAAGACCAATGAAGAAAAATATTTATTAATATGAACAAAGTGAACATTTACCTCTAATTAATTTTGTCCTCTACTAGAAATTATACTAGCAGAAGAGTGTTTAGTTGCGTCTAAAAAAATCTGCAAACTTATTTTACTACTTTTAACATGTAAATTTTTTAGTTCTCGCAGCCAGCTTCCTTCTGTTACAGATGGTACATCGGCGCAAATAATTTTTTTATCGAGCGCTTGAAATTTACAGCAATATTGACCATCGTGGTTACCGACATGAATTAAACATTTATTATGCGTCCTTATGCATTTTACATTTATTCGAAAACAGCGGCTACTATTTCCAATCTTCAAATAATTAAAACATGCGGTTTTTTTTTACTAATTCCTGCCTGAGACATTTGCTTTGCTTTTGTAAACTTAGCGCTGTTACGGTCACTCTTATCACAATATTTGCATACACTACGTTTACCTTTACGTGGCAATAGAGCTGGTGCACTAGGTATATCTTTACTGGCAGTAGAAACTTTCGATTTCTTTAAAAGTTCCAATTCACTATCTTTGAATGCGAAGATTATATTGCCATCGAAATTAGTAATTCATTCTGTACCTTTGCATTTAAGGAAAGTGATCAATATATTTAAAGGAATCTTAGACAATTTCGTCGAATTTGCATCTACTGCGTTGACTACACCGGCACTATTAGAGCGCTGCCACACACGCAATAAACCTTCTGGCAGCGAAGATTCTACTAATGGAAATAATATGACAGTGCATTTCATGCTTTTTCTTTTAAGTAGCTTCATACTACTTGGCCTCATTTTTTAACAGCTCAAATCAAAATCTTTCACTGCAACCCGAACTTCTCTCACGGTCATCAATATGAAGTATGTCAACTCGGGTAAATACGGAGATGATTAATTACTATGAAACTTTTTAACATTGTACATTTAACATTAGCTTTATTGTATTAACGTTAAGTGAAAAGAATTTTTACTAGAAATAGATAATTGTTTAACTCGTCCATGCCTTGATAATAGAAAAGCATGACTTATTTTCACTTTTTGCTCCCAGAATTTTCAGTTTTTTCAATTGTTCTTTGTGGACATCCAGCATCGTCACTCATTCGTTGAACATCATTTTCGATCACTTCTGTGACATTTATATTGTGTTTCTTGAAATGCCTATATAAAGTTTATCTCGATGCATTACTTAGATCCACAGATTAACTTCAAGTATTTTCTCTCTTACCACATTTTTTATTTTGTTCACCACTTATTTTTTTCTCGTTACCACAAAGATCCATCATTATAGTTTGCAGTATTTTCAAATTAAATAAATAAAATAAATGCCCTAAGTAACGTAAATTTGAAACTATGGTATATTCAAAAATTGGAAAACAATAGTCAAATTATAAAATATGAAAAATGTATGCTTTAGAGTGGATCAAACAAAACTAGTTTTGTTGCTTAGATGAAAATCTTTTATAAACGGCGTACGTATAGATAAAAAAGTCTATTCCATCTAGGATTGTCTACTAAAACTTAATTTCTTAACAAGAGAAAACATAGCATTTATGGTGCAATTACATATCCATAGGAAACTGCAGAGATCAAAAAGGAAATTAGATATGCATCAATGCCCTAAGATAATTAGGATTGATGTTCAAATAATACTGAAGTTCAAGATAAACTTTTGTGATACTCGAAAGTTTATTTATTATTTATTATTTATATTTATTATTTATTGTTTATATATTAGGCGAAAGCACCGGGGAAAACGCACAATCCAACACTCTCTCTCGTTTTGTCCGGTGCTTTCAGCCAAAGCGTATATTCCATTCACATGTGTAAATATGATCATTAGTAATTTAATAATGCCGATGCGTCTTGTTTCAATTGCTCGATCAGTTTAAATGTGCGGCATTATCATTCAGCACCTCTTTCATTTATTGATTAGCTTGCAGGTACTGGTTTGGATGTTGGATTCATATGCATATAGTTTAATCGGAACTGTCCCAATTTTCTTCTTCAACTTGCGGATCTGAAAGATTTATGTTTATTTAGTCATATAGAATGATTTGTGTAATCTTAACGTGTGTATCTGATTTTAAGCATTTAGTGCATATATTGGCTAGTTGATCGGACGATTTCACCCATTTTATCTCGACTAGATTATCCCGAACGCACTCTTTAATATAGTATTCCCGTCGACTTATCATGTGCCGGAGTCGATTATTACCATCGGTTTTCGCGCAAAACTGAGCGGCCTGATTGTCGTAGTTCAGACGCAATGGATATAAATTAACCCTTAAAATTTCTTTAATCGCGTTTTGTAATGATATTAATTCTTGACAAGCGAGACTCATCGCCAGGTACTCGGCCTGGCAGGTAGACAAGGCTACGCTGGGTTGTTTTTGAGTCTACAACCCACAGTGTCCTCGTATAGTCTAATCAGGTGTCCACACGTGGTGAGTGAGTGCTTACAATCCGACAAACTAGCATCAGAATACGCTTCTAAATTATTTCCGAATCCCTTGAAAATCAATCCCTTATTCGACGTTCCGGCTAAATATCTGAAAACCCTTTTCATCATGTTCCATTCGGTTTCCGTCGGATTTACCTGATGTCGACTCAATACGTTTACGCTATACAGATATTGGGTCGCGTTTCGTTAGCAAGATACAATAAAGAACGATATCTGGTGTTGTTTTTATTATTTTCTCCGATGCAAACTTCTTCGCGATCTCTGCGTTGTTCGCTTGTAGCGATGGCTATATTTATAGTCGTTCTACTGCTTTTAATATCTGTAAATCCGAAACGATTAATTAATTTTTCAATGAATTTATACTGCGATAAAGTGATAGTTTTATTAGCTTTGTCACGACATATGTTTATTCCCAGGTATTCGATTGGGCTTTCAAATCGTTTTAATTTAAATTCTTTGGCTAAGTTATTTATTAGATTATCAATTTCGCTTTCCTTTTCTCCCATATTTAATATGTCGTCGACATAGAGTAATAACAAGTAAAAACCATTATGTCCAGCTTTAATAAATAGGTACGGATTCGAATCGACAGCTTTGTATTCTATTTTGTTCATTATTTCGGTAAATTTTACGTTCCATCTTTTAGGACTAATTTTTAAACTGTATAGCGATTTCTCTAACTTTAGAATTTTATTTCTGTTTTGTCAGATGTTCGAAATCCTTCTGGTATCCGAAGCTAAATGTCTTCGTCAATGTTTCCGTATAAGAAGGCTGTTTCTATATCGAGTTGTTTTAGGTTAAGTTCTAATTTATTCGCAATGGCCAAAAAGGATCTAACTAAAGTCAGTCTAGATACTGGTGCGTACGTTTCCCTAACGTTATAGTCATTTTTATCTTTAAATCCCCGAATTACCAACCTGGTTTTATAGGTTGTTCTAACCAAGCTATCGGTTTCACGACGAAACACCCACTGTGAATCTAAAATGTTTGGATTTTTATTTTGTTTATACATTAAATCAGTGCTAATTTCACTAAACACGTCCTTTTCGGTCATTGGGTCTAGTTCGGAATTAATGGCTTTAATCTAGTTATCGGCTTCGATGATTTATTTTTGCCAGTAAAGAGTGATATTTAACTTCCAAGTTTTGTTTAGTTTTATCACTGTCTAGCGTGAACACAATATTTTCTGTTTGTTGTTTTATCCTATCGCTTCTCCTCAATTTCGAATTCGGTTTCGGCGATTCTTTAGTTTCTACTCTACTCATAACAGCGAAATTAGGTTGATTTTTATCGCTTCCTCTATAATAATCTCTAAAGACTAATTTTTCAATGAATTTAACATCTCGAGATTCGAACAATTTTTGTTCCTCGGGGACCAGTCACATGTATCCCGATGAGCTATATCCACAAGAAATCCTCGTATCCCTGTAGCGCTGAATTTAGTGTCACCTCCCCTTTGTTTCCGGAAAAACGCGACGCATCTGAATCTTTTGCAACGGCGTGCTTCTATTTTAAAATCATTTTTAAGCGCAACTATGGGAATTTAAAATCAATGAATTTGTGTGGTGATCTATTATAAATATGAGCAGCTGATTTAACAGACAGATCCCAACAGTTTGTCGGAAGACCTGAATCCAACATCATAGTCTTTACCTTATTTTCGATGGTTCTATTGAACCTCTCAGCAACTCAGTTGTGCTGCGAAGTATCTGGACAGGACTGATGCAGCTCCGCGCCTAACCTATCAAGAAATGCAACGGTCTCGGAGCCTGGGAATTCCCTACCTTTTCGCACCTCAGATAACATATTTTCTCGTCTTTCCCTAACACGTTCTGAATACTTCTAACGCTTTCCTCTATATATTCCACGGTTTCATTTTTATGCCTAAGTGGATGAGCTATAGCTGCTCTGGAATGATCATCTCTGATACTTAAGACAAATTTCTAACCCTTGGAGTTTTTAAGAGGTTTTTCCGATCGTTGTCTCTTCTCTTTGAACGGAAGTCGTGTGCTCATTGCCATTAGGCAGACTTCGCAGTTCAAGATTTCCAATAAATCATTTTGCTTTAATTCTATTTTAGAGTTTAAATATTATTCCTTTAGCAATGGAAAAACAAAGGAAAATGAAAAGTCAAAAACTGCAGTCAGTGTTGTAAATCCGCAAGAAGAGTGTAGTTTGGCTTTATCTTCTGCATGCCCGACGAATTTTATGCAAACAAAGTCAACGTGCGGAACGATGGAAAGGAATTTGTTGTATGTGCGGTTATAGACACAAGATGGTAAAAATCATATGTGTTAAAGGAAGTTGCTGATCAATTGTATTACCTACCGCTAGATAAGCAAGATATGGTGTATTTACTTTTCAGCGGAGACAAGACAACATAAGGATGCATAATAAATTTTTAATTCATGTCGGTAACATGGACAGTCAATATTGGTGTAATTTTCAAGCGCTCAATGAAAAAATTATTTGCGCCCACGTACCATCTGTAACAGAAGGAAGCTGGCTCCGAGAACTAAAAAATTTACACGATAAAAGTAGCAAAAGAAGTTTGCAGACTTGTACAGACGCAAGTAAACACTCTTATGTTAGTGTAATGTCTAGTAGAGAACAAAATCAATTAGAGGTAAATATTTACTTTGTTTAAGCAAAATATCCTGCTGCACCCACCGTAAAAAATAAGACGCATTCGCGCACTAGCATACCTCGATTAGAATTATTAGCTGCGACAATTGAAGCGATGCTAAACAGCCAAGTAGTATGGACACTAGAGATCAAGGTATTAACGATTCATTGCTAGATGGATTCGTGGACGGTACTAACATGATACAGCAGGATAAAAATTGGACTTCTTTTGTACCCAATAGAGCTAAAGCGATTGGGTCACTTTCTGAAGCGAAACAATGGCGGCATCTACCCGGACACTTAAATCCAGCTGATTTGCCATCGAGAGGTTATACGATTAATTAGCTATTATGTTCTCATAGCTGGGCCCATCTCTAATGAATGTACAATCAACGAAGCAGAAAAAAATTCTGAACTAAAACGGCTCGCTCCATCGCAAAATATATTAATTACGGATGAAAATGACAATTTTATGAATAAATTTTGCGACGGTTATAGATGTTTTCGGTTGGATTCAGAGATTTATTTTTAATTGTAAAATCAAAGTACAAACAATAAAACAAAAGACAAAGTTACATAATTTTGTAAATTCTAATATAATGATTCATATGGAGCGATTTTTAACAAAAAATCAGTATAGTATGGGAGAAATGAGTCTGATTAAATATATACAAATTAGACATTTTGACGGTATAAAAGATAAACAAATTAAACATTTTCTATCACAAAGATAGTTTTGATTTTCGTTGCCCTATTATTTTTCCGAACAAAGAATATCTTGTTGAGTTGCTAATTAGAGAAAAACACATAGAATCAAAATATGCAGGGGTAACAATAACTTTGAATATTTTGAGAAAAAAGTATTGGATTTTAAGAGGGCGGAAAATCGTCAGAGAGGTTATTAGCAAATGTGTAAAGTGTCACAGACATGACTCCAAGCAAGTTAATGCATAGAATACGCCGCTAATAGTTAATAGTGTACGGTATGCTGCTATTGTAACGGAGTACTTCTTTAATAATTCCCCGGTAAAAGCAACCGTTAACAGAGGTGTAAAGAATTCCAAACGGATTAAATTATTGTAAAAATAATTTCGGTGGACCGTAGGATCTTTACTATTATTTTTTCTCGGACTTACCTTTAATCCTGGCATTTATTTATTTTTAATTTATATCAATAATAAATTATATTAGTAGATTATTAATGATACCGGAAAGGTGTTGACAATTATCAGCTACAGGGGAATATTATGAGATTTCCTATTACAAAGAAAAAGAAAAATATGAATTTATTTATTTGAATAGTTGAAAATCTTAAGATTTATTAAATTCTATAAAATTATAATAAATAATATCCGACCCCTACCTAATATGTTCCCGCGCTGTGTTTACGCACGTTTCCGTTCATACAGGGTGTGCTAAAGAAAATTTACAAGTCTATTCGAGAGATAAAGCAACAAGAGCGCCGCCTTGCGGATAACAAGAATAACTATTATCGAAAGATGCGTGCGCGTTTGCTGTTCTTATAACTACTTCTTTATGTTAATATCTCTCTATCTCTCTCACACATTGATTTGTTAAGCTAAATATATATAATATTTAAATTACTATACAAATCGCTCTATATTTAGTAAAATCATTAAAAACTTACTATACAACGAATTCCAAATCAATATAAGTATTAAGAAGATTCATCAACCTTACAAAATAACGCCGAAAATTTTTTACCCAACGTTGAAATACTTGATCTCCTAGAAAAAACTCTCTTCCCAGTATAATATTTAATCTCTTGAGCTTACACCAAAGAAGATGATGAATGGTATTATCATACAAATTTAATCGGATAAATCATACTAACAACACATACTCTTTCTCTCTCTCTCTCAGTAGATTAGGAGTACAATGAAAATAAAAGGGAAAATTATAATTTGAATAAAAGTAAGAAAAAAAAGATACAAAGTTTCTAAATTCTTTTCTTCACTTTCGCTTTTCCCTCATGCTTATCGGGTCCATGAGCGATTCTCCCTAATATTGGAGGACTTAAGGAGTCCCATTCCTATTCAGATTTTTTTTACATATAGAAATAGAAAAGGGAACCTGATTATCCAGACTGAGGCGATGCAAGCTGTTTTTCGAAAGGAAGACAGCTTGAATCAAAAAGTAACCTTGGCTCGTAAGCGGAGTAAGAATAGAGAAAAAAAACAAAAAGAACCTGTCTCCATCTTTTCCTCTAGATGAGTGAATGCTCGCGAGTTTTCCTAAGCGATTGAGGTTAATTCGTTTGGACCAAAGAAGCTCAGTAAGAAACGTGGGGATGTACCTAAAAGGGTACATTCTCAGGTTATTAAGGTTCAAATAAAGCTCGCACCTCAATAGAGGTATCATTTTCTCTTTGGAACCTGATCCTAATTTCCTCATATTTGGGATAGATCGTCAGGACGTGCACTGGTGTATCTGCCTCCCCACATAACAACCTATCGCTCTCTCTCTCTCTCTCTCTCTCTCTCTCTCTCTCTCTCTCTCTCTCTCTCTCTCTCTCTCTTAGATGGAAACGAGACAGATAAGATCCGAAGTCTCCATGCCAAATGAGAAATTGGATTAACCATCGCGACGACCCAATCCAGTTCACCCCAATCCTATCCCTGACACTACGGAGGTAAGAATGTGTCAACCTACCTTTTATCTACCTTTTATCCCAGATTTCCTGCCCTTAGTCGACTTATCGGAGATTTCCTGACAGTCAGATAGCACCACGGTTTCTAAAAACAATGGTAACAGTTTTTTGCACACAGCCATGCCCCACTATTATCATTTCATGTACCGTCTGCAATTACGTTTTTTTATTTACCACTTAAGAAATTAATATTATTTGAAAATTTTTACAGTTTGTGCTATTACTATATATACTAGCACATATTATATTATATAGTATATTATACTTATTCACTAATTATTTAAATAATTTTGGCAATAATTTCACATAAACTTGTCGAATTTATTTTGTAGACATTGTATTTACACAATGTTTAAAAAATTTAAAAAAAAGAGAATAGATAAAATCAATTACGCCGGCTACATAAAACACTACATTGAACAATATATATTCATTGTTATTGCCTTCTTAATTTAAAACGTTTATTCATGAATGATATAAAAATACATTAAAGACAAATATGGAAAAATCATATAGTGACTTTATAAATAGTTTTCTGCTTTTGTTTAAGCTATTAATTATAATAATATTTAAAATGATTATTTAATCAATAGTGTAACTTTTACAATTGTATTATACGATGGTCGTATTTATCAGTATCTGTATATAAATGCAGAAAGGAGCAGCCGTGTTGAAAATCTCATACCAATATATGTTTAGTCAATCTCAATATAAAAATTATAAATTAATTTTACTACAAAAATGTTAAACACAAACAAAGATTATTTTTGCAACTATTTTTGCAACTATTTCAATTTAGATAACAATAAAAAATACATAATTTTTTTCCAGTTTGCCGATCTCGTTAATTTGCATTTCTTAACTATGCTGGAATCACTTTTAGACTCTGGCTGTGCACTCATTCCTAAATTATTACCTACATGGAATTTGATTTTATATTCACACTATACGAAAGTATGTATAACAAAGTTTACGAGAAATGTTCAAGTACCTTCTATTATATAATGAACACAATAGAAATATTAATTTTTTAGTTTCCGAATCACCTTTACTCTCGACTACAACATTTCAATGAATTTTCTGGGATTCACCAAATAGAGAAAAATTTAACTAATCATCAAGAATATAATTTACAGTTACTTCAATGGCTACGACGGCTTGAATTCAAGATGGGTCAAGTCGAACTACAGACTTCAAATACAATTCAATTTTATTCTTTGTAAAAATTTTTCGTAAAGTTGAATTATTATTACAAACTGAATTAATATTCTATATCTTATAATGTAACATTTGAAAAATTAAGTACGTTTGTAATATTTATGTATACTCCATAGCCTGCAAGAATTTACTTTTGTGATTGTAATTACTTTATAAATGTGTCAATATTCACAAACATAACTATTTATATATATATATATATATATATATATATATATATATATATATATACCTGTTTTTTTCTTTGTTATGTAAGTTCTGTGATTAGGTGTTCAAAATAATTTTTTATATATGAAAATTATAAAAGCATAATTTATGTCGCAAAAGTAATTCTTCTCCTATTGTGATGAATTCGAATTATATGACTTTTAGTTTAAGTGAAATATACGAGAAAAAAGTTGTGTCAGAAGATATAATGAACATCATTTTTGTTAATTAACAGAGAAGTAATTGATTTCAAAATTTTATTCAAAATATACAAATATGCTCCATGTATACGGCAATATTCATTCTAATTTTGTTCATGATTTTGTTCTAACAATATTCATTCATGCTTCATCACTTATAACTACGTTAATAACATCATATATATATATATATATATATATATATATATATATATATTTTGTAACGGGGTCGATTCGATTATGCGAACTCCAGATCGAACATCGACGCGCGGCCGCTCCCGTACGGCCCGCGCGCAGCCCACGTTGCTCCTTCTCCTCGCCGTCTGGGGAATAAGCGCCCGTCGGCCTACTTACGTGTCTCGTGTGCGGTGCTATGGCAACGAGCACCGCGTCCGCAGCAAGCTCAGATCGCACAGCGATACTGATTCACCACTAGCATCTTTATGTCTGCGCGTGAAAAAATTTTGACTCGCACGACTCAAGCGAGGAAATAATATCATTTTATGAACCATAAAGCATTTTGATACGTATCATATAACTTTCGTAATAATATGATAATATAATATATTGTTTAAAAACGTGTCTGTTAAATGATTTGAAATAAATAATATATATATATATATATATATATATATATATTGTAACGGTGCGCTGCACCTCGAGCAAGAGGACGGTATACACGGCCGTTGCAAAAGGTGTGCCCGGCTGGGCTTCGCCCCGAAACGTTTCGGCGAGGGAGAAGGGCGGTCCGCGAGAGGTGAAGTATCGCATGCAGCATTTTGCGTGAGGTAGGGAGACCAAACGAATAAAAGAAAACAGGACGAATAAAGTTGCACGTATCTTTAATTAGACTATACGTTCGGTGTAACATGCGACGGCGCGTGGATTCAGGGAAGAGAGAGAGAGAGACAGTAACGGGCTGCCACTTACAGTCGGGGATAGATGGCAGCACGTCCTTGTCGACCGGGGAAGGTGATGTCTCCGCTCGTCGGTGGCCCCAAGACGGCCGGGTGGCAGCCTCGTTAGTTGGAGCCTTGCAACGATGTCCGCGAAACGGACTCCGCCGATCTCGGCCCAGTGGATGGCGGCACGTACGAGTAGCGACGAAAATCACGACAACAGCGGAGTCTCTCGCGAAGTAAAAAACAAGAAAAACACAAGCACTCGAAACCGACTCACTTTTTGCGTTTTTCAAGAAAAGACTCGATAGTACGTCTCACGCGGAGCGATCCCTCTTTTCTCACTCTCCCAAAGTTCGCGTGCGACCATCTCTCCTCACTTCCCGCTCTCTCTCTCATTTAACTCTCCGCCCGTGTATTAGTGCGTCGATCTCTAATAACTATATATTAGTATTTACATACAAACAAGAGAAACATATACACATGTACAAGGGCCACGATGGGAGAGAGAGCATAGGGACGTGGGAAAGCAAGTGTACGCGACGCTTTAGATATATATATATATATATATATATATATATATATGGTGAGGGGGATCGCAAGCGTCGCTCACGTTTGCTATCCCATCACTCGATGCTCTCTCTCCCGTTGTAGCCTGCATATAAATACATGTAAATAAACCCAATTATTCATATGTATATTTAATTTATAGTTATTTTTTTAATTTATAGTCGGTGTGTTTGCCGAAGCACTAACACACCGACGAAGCGGTGAGTAGGAGTGGAGCAAGGACATCGCGCTCGAAAATAGTTAGATGTCTGTCCTGTTAAGCGCAAGTTCATGCACATAAAAAGAAACAAAATTGTGTCCACCGGCCGCCTGGCACACGCGAAGTTTTTATTGCTGTACCCGTAACCAACTCCACGGGCGAAAGTCCGCGAGTTCTTACCGCGAGGTGACCCGGGTGATCGAGCTCAAGCCAATCTGACATGCGGCTCCTTTCCAGTGCGGATTGACCGCCCCATTTCGGGGCTACCCACTAGTAGGAATACCGCCTCCTTCGGTGGCTTGGAGAGGCGCTGCTACGCTCCGATGGTTTGCCACTGCCGCTTTGCCGTCGCTAACGGACCTCGATGACACGGGCGCACTAGTTGTAAGTAGCAGCTTGTATTATTCTCTCTCTTTCTCTCTCTCATCCCTGCCTCCGCGCGCACGCCGTCTCTCGGACGGCCTTTGGCCTGCGCTCCGTGACTCCTGCGTGACTCCGCGCTTCTATTATGTTTATATTTCTATCTTTACTTAAATACGACTTATTAACTTATTTATTTTGCATACCATTTTACCGTACTGATTCTCGCTCCCTTTTGTATGCGAGACTTCGTCCCTTGCGGACCGCTCCCTCCCTCGCCGGATTCATTCTGGGCTCAGCCCAGCCGGGCACTCTTTTTGCAACGGCCGTATCTGACGTCCTCTTGCTCGAGGCGCAACCCACCGTTACAATATATATATATATATATATATATATATATATATATATATATATATATTTATAATTTAATTCAAATCATATAACAGAGACGTTTTTAAACAATATATTATATTATCATATTATTACGAAAATTATATGATACGTATCAAAATGCTTTATGGTTCATAAAATAATATTATTTCCTCGCTTGAGCCATGCGAATCAAAATTTTTTCACGCGCAGACATAAAGACAATAGTGGTGAATCAGCGTCATCAGAATATCAGCATAGTTTTCCCAGGGTCAAGTCGAGAGCAAGATCCGGGAAAAGATCGAACTAAACGATAGAGAGTAGATGCCATAGGTAAGCTAATCGACCTGAGTGTACGAGCAGTCTCTCTATTGTCAAGTGTATGAATACGAAACTTTCCTATGCCCGCCATCGTGAATATCGATCTGGGTCAGTATCTGCGACTGAATCAGGAAAATCACAGTTGAGTTGATACTCCTATATAGACAGCAGCGGGCAATCATCATTATACAGTATCTCCCTAGCTGCATGTTCATTATCAACGGTCTCTCAAGACCTTGGAACCAGTTGGACCTCATTTACGCGCCCTTTTTCACGTTTCCCCAATATCCTGCAAGCCCAGTACCACAACCACGAATCAAGGCCTGCAACCTGACTCTTATATCTGTCGCTGATTGCGTATAAACCTTCCTCTAAATGGAGGCTTTCTCTCCGATTTACGTTAGGCCGAAACTCTATTCTTTGCGTCGCAACTGCTTCTTTTAGCAGCAGCAGCGGCAACTACTAGCGCTGTGCATCGAGGATACATTTTGCTTCCCATGCGAGCTACTTATCATCTGGCCGCTCCATTACACTTCTCCGGTCAATTCATCTTGAAAGCGCCTATCAATACCATAGTAGCTAACAGTAGTCTTTGTCTGAGAAGTAATACCAATTTAAGGCAATACCGTCTCAAAACTCCGTAATGGCATTGAGCATATCTTTGTAGAATTCTTTGAAGAAATTCCTCCAAACTTTCCCTTTTGTGCCCTTAAATCAAAATTTTCACTGGCGCACTTTTTTCCAATATCTGTACGATCTGCCCTATTAGTTAATAGCGTAGATTGCATAGCAGTGGTGGAAGAGCTATTCACATCCAAAAACGTTGACTCGTCTGGGAGTAGCGGCAGTCGGTCCCGACTGTTCGTTACTTTCCAAGTAGTTAAGATCGTACGGAATTTGGAACGTCACACGATAAAGCTGTGGATTTGGGTGCTGATGTTTCTGTATGCTGGCCATAGTTGCGTACAGTCCTTGTAGTTTTAACTTCAGGTCTTCATTAATATAACTACATTGTGCCATTCAAGCCTGCAGCATTTTTCCGTAGGGTACTTGGTTGCATGCAGAATCGTCAGCTTGAGTCTCGGCCGTTGGGCGTGGTGCATGAGGTGCGACTTTCCTGGTGTATGTTGTCATTACTGAGACACGTGTTGACGTAGGTAGCCATCCTGGGAACCTAACTTATACGTTTGATTAGACGGACTACTCACCAACCATGCGAGTCATGCATCTCGGCCAAGTTAGAATCGATGAGATTTTCTATCTGTTTATCGGTGCCCGTTGGGCTACGCACTTCGCATATGCTCGGACTAGTTTCTCCAGTACACTCTGTCACATTCGTCGCGTTGTTTTTCTTCGAATAGCCTGCTTCAATGTTACAGAAAGTATCTTTTCCGGTTTCTTCATGCGCTGTTGAGTTCAGAATAATTTTCAGATACTTCTTATCCATACGTGAGCATATGTTTGCGATTACTTGAAGAGTTAGAGATCTTCGAAACAGGAAACCGTCGTATTTGAGCTCCGTAGTTATGATATCCGCCTTATATCAGAGATGATTAGAGATTGCTATAGCCCATCTAAACGAAAGGTTCTAAAAATGGCGCTGTTACTTGCTCCAGCAGAACCGCGAATAAGGTTCATTTAGGATCGGTAATGGTAGGATACTGTAAGACAAGGTCCAAATACAAAAAATTTATACCTTTAGTACATATACATATATTAGGTAGTACATATACATATAGAGGTAGTACATATACATATACTCTCTATATATATATACTCTACTTCCTATATAAACTCCCTTTCTACCGCAAAAAAGTTATACATTCACTTCATACATTCACGAAGTTACACATTACACATTCACCATAAGCGACTTTTAACATTTCCTTCATTTTCGTTGCCGTTTTACCAACTTGAAAGCAAAATTTAATTACAAGACATTGTTCGGTATTTTTATTCATCTGAAGCAATGAGAGTATCCACATTGATACTCCCAAGTAAACTGATACTGAACAGCTGTGTTCAATCCTATGAACTTATATAAAGTAATTTTATATAAAGATAGAAGAAGTTTGTTATAACTAGGGGTTAAAGATTCATGAAGATTGCATAACTAGTACGGATTTTACACATAGTCTTACAACATTTGCGATATAGTGTGTATAGGTCTACATATTCAAACGCATATACGTAAAGGTAGACTCACCTGATAGTTCTAAATATGTATTCTCATGGGCATGCAACACACATTACGTACATCAAGAATTCCACCAAAATCCTAAAAAAAGGGACTTAATACTACGCCGAAGTTTTTTCTCAACGCCATTTATACATATTTATAAGTTCGCTTAGAGATCCAGCTCCTCAACTATGTTTTGAGCGCTTGACTAACATAATCGATGAACAAGAAATTACTGATACAACCTACTCATGTGCAAGAAAGTTATCGAAGGATTCTTTAGTATACAGATTCTTTACCTTCTAAACTAAAGTTAAATAAATAATAAAAATAAATACTGAAAATACAAAATTAAAATTCATTCAACAAAAATAAACTCTACTATTAATAAAATGTTTCTCAAATCATAAAGAAAAGACAAATAAGAATTCATAGACAATGAAAATTACAAATTATAAAAGTACATGTTGAGACACGAATAGTAATTCTTATTATTTATAAAATGAAACAATAATTAAAAAATGACTAAAACAATACTAAAAAATCACTCTTAAAAAAGAGAATATTTTTGAATTAGTGAATCATTATAAACGACGAAGCACTAAAGGCTCCGAGTTTAAAAAGAAAGCCACGCGCTAGTGCCTCGCTCACTGGAATAAAAAAAAACATCCATGAAAAATGTACAACTGTTAACTTTATTGAAAATTTTACTACACTGTAAGCATTATATCGTTACAAGTCCACTGAACTTCTTAAATCACATTTTGTATCGAATAGAGGTACTATTATTAAAACTGCTAAATAATGTTATTAAGAAGGGTGAAAGCAGAAACACATAAAAAGAAAAATATGTAAAATCAGAAATTTATAGAATGATATAAACATTACTAATTAAAAAGCTTATAAAATATATGAAATAAAGAAACACTAATAAAACAATTACTAAACTGAAAATGTAAGACTGTCATAACGAAGACTAAATAAAATAAATGCAACAACAAATTAACAACATAAAATGAATGCAACAAAGAGAATCCATCAGTTCATATACTAACTAAGAAATGACGTTCAAGACAGTAGCGAAAATGTTTCATCATATTCGAATAGATTAATGGACACAGATTCGCAACTCCTACACTTAAACAAACTAAGAACTAAATTAAGCAATACCAAGGAGTATAAAACTAAATTCTATAAAGTAATAACGGATTGCTTCAAGTTCGGTCTAAAGCCGCAAAGTAACGACATAATTTTATATACCTTACAGAATATACAAATCTAATCAAATAAATAACTGGACATATAAATCCCATCACAAACAAATACAAATGCGGCCTTTAATTTTAATAAATAATCATTCCAAACCCAGAGTATACGAGTCGTATAGTCGACTTTACTTGACTTAATATGCGTACAACTAAATTTTTATGATGGCGTATCTAATACAAGCAAATACATCAAAGGTAATGTCGGCCACATTGAATAGTCTTTTCAGAGCAGTAGACTGCCTCTATTAAAGGAACAAACCATAAATTAAAAAGATTTGAAATTTGTAACAAATACAGGAATACCCAAATTTACTCTTCGTAACAATTCATTGGCGACGAACGAAAATAGAAAGTAAGGAAAAGAAATTCTTTACAAAGAAAATCAAAAAGTGATCATATCTCAGGTGAAAATAGAAGTACAAAATAAAAATAAAATGCATTTATCGCAAAATCTTTCCCAGAGAGAATCTGGCGAGAAGTGAGGTCCCTATTGAATTAATAAATTTTCATTTTTCTGACAATGAAGAAATGGGATTTGGCCAGAACTTTGCAGAAAACTATAAGTAGAAAGTCTATAAACATTATTAAAATATTTTATTCAATCTGCAGTATAGGCTGATTTGGGTGTTTGTCCAGGCATACTAGATAAACTAGATAAAAGAGGCTTGGACGCTCACAGACCCAGAGATAAAGATGTCACACTGCGAAAATTACTAAATGTAGAGTGGTTAAGAGTTCGAAATAGACGTGGAAGAATTTCTTCAGGATGAAGATTCGATGAAGTAGGAATAGAGACTCCTATTATATATAGGGCACAAAGATAGACGCTCTAGATGAAATATGACAGCGACAGATGATATTAAACGACGCATATTAAATTATAAAATAATGGAACTCAAAACTTATAGCGCGGTCAATAATATTTTAATAATAGAGATTATTAAATACAAATTTATAGAGATACGTTAGATATATAAAGAAGACTCTAGATGGTCAGTAAACTTTTTCATGAGAAGCTATTTGTTTCTACAATGCGACTTCGATAAAATAAAGCGCAGATATTAATAAGTGTGAATCATACCTACATGGAAAATGTGTATGTGCCCACTATTTTAAATACCTTGTCGAAAAAGCCGAAATACTTTCTCAATATGTTTTCCAATTCATTAAAAATATCCACGCATTTCAAAGAAGCATGAAGAAAAGTATTGCCTTTCAAAAGGTGCACCCTTCTAAAACAACATATTTAAGCAAAATGCTAAATATAAAGAACCGAAATAAAAATTTACTCTCGTTTGCGAAATGCTCATCAATATTTCATGAGAACCGTTACGAAATACGCATATGGCAGCACCAGTTAAAGTTTTTGTGAAGTAACGTAGATTTTATAGTTCTCATAATCGTTGGACTAATTTATACTCCTGACAGTTATTTTGTAATTTAATTGTAAATTAATTTTAAACTAATTTATTTCATAGCATGTGTGACATCGGAATAAACCGTCGCCATACCTCGAATCAATTTTACCAGTTTTGGCCTACAATTTCTTCTCATAGCTGGTAAAAAATCACTGATTTGTGTAAAATTTTGTGAGGATCCTAGCTTTTTTGCGAAGACCCGGCAGAAGAGAGTCGAATAGTTAGAAATCGTCTGCTTATTCCAAATGGAGCAAAGAAACGATTCCTGACGTTGCAAGCCACATCCAAATTACTATTAATTACCTGAATGCCTCTAAAAAAGAAAATAAACAAAATTTGTGTAAAGGCGTATTTTGTAATATACTTGTGTAATCTTTTCTAACTTATTCTATTGTTAGAGTCTTTGTTTATTAATTTTAATTTCGTTAATTGAATAATGTTATTTTATCTTACCAATAAAAGTTGTTTATAATATGTATTAGTATGAATTAACTAATTAGATATATAATAATAATAACGCTCTTATAATTCGCTGTTTAACGAATATGAATATTGTTTCAATTAAAACTATAATTAAAATGTGTAATAGAAAGGGTTAATGTTATATGTTCATGGGTAATATATAATTTCTAATAACACATTCCAAATCGAGTTAATCATTATTGCATAACGTGTAAATGCATTTCGTTTATTCAATTAAATTTATGTAATTCATTATTTAACAAGCAACAGGACTGCAATTTATAATAATAGTTATATTTTTAAATAAAACAATATCTAGAATGGATACGTATTAAATAAAGAAATTAATAAATGCGTATATAAATATTTATTCGTTAACATAATTAATTACTGTTAATTACTTTTATTTAATATTACTGTTAATAGCAATAATAATTTTAATAAGAATAGTAGTGTTAAATAATAATAGTAATAGCAATATGGTTAATGGTTATTGAAATAAAGTATTAATAATATCAACAATATTATCAAATTTTATTAAGACTAATTTAGAAAAGAAAAGTTGCAAATATCGTCATATCCAATTATTACATGAGGGAATAAGCATTTTCTGAATTTTGTGGGATAATTAGTTAAATATTGGAGGTCTTAAATATAGTATTATTATTAATTTAGTATTTCGCAGTGCTATTTGTTCATTAAATTTAATTCCTACGTTCGTACAATGAGAGTCAAAATCGACGTTCCAAGGTTCTATGTTGTTACCAAATTGTAATTTATGGGACGGTTTTCTAATAAAACTCTGCTTATAATCAATGCTCTGTGTAGGATATATCAACGGGAACGTCAAGAGCGAGGTCGTGCGTGTCGAGCATTGGGATTTTATGCGTCGGAAACTGTGAGCACATCTACGTATACGTTTCATATTTTCTTTGCCATTCGATTTTCTGTTTATTATTATTTAATATGTAAAACGTCTCAGGATATAATACATACAAATACACTTTACGACATGAAAAGTATTAAATAGTTCTTTTCATTGTTTTTCGAAGAATGAATTATTGAAATTTTATTTCATCTCACAAAATGTTACTACATCTTCGGACTGAAGAGAGGATTTCATATCATTGAACTTGATTTCATTGATCTCAGGTCAATTTCATACTGTTTATAAAGTGTAACTCGGTTTAAATGTGTTTCAAGTAGATGAAATGCAAAAACATGCAAAAGTAACAAACAAACAAGCCCATTTCATCTCTAAGCAATCATTATCATCATTGCATGTACTGGCGCATGCAATAGACTGTCTATTGCCTAGTATAGTGAAATATATAAATTAATTTTTATTGGGTTAAATTTATACATTAATCATAGGTAAATTTCGCATACAGTACAGGAACCATTCAAGATATTTTCCTTAGCATTCATTCATGCCTGGTTCAATAGGCTGTTTAATATTTCACAAATATTACTGATCTAAATTGGTAGTTGTTCAAAGTCGTGAACAGTTTTATGAATTTGCTGCAATAGTGGATGAAAGTACACTTTCAGGTATGCTCACGCCAGTTGTGAACCTTCATCACAACTGAGTTAGTAATGTTAAATATATAATGCGGATGAGAAAAAAAACGTACACAGTGGATTGATATGTGTTTTATAATAATTAATAAACGTACAAGAGATAGTATTTACAAGAACAAACAAGAAGAAATTATGTTTTAGATGCTACTTGGACGAAGGTTGTAGAAAGTCTGAAATTACAATATCAATTGCGCTTAAAGAATACCTTTCATATAGGCGGAGACGATTGTTATTGGTTTTGTAAATTTGTAAAGAGAAATTGTAAAGTTTTGTAAATTTGTAAAGAGAAATTGTAAAGTTTTGTAAATTTGTAAAGAGAAATTGTAAAGTTTTGTAAATTTGTAAAGAGAAATTGTAAAAATCTAAGGAGAAGGGATAACGGAGGACACAGAGGACTCGGAAGTGGGGGCATTATTACCCTAACGTGTTACAGATGAGTGCGAGCATTCACAGCAATTATCTTAACGATAGAATCTACCTTACATGTGGTAATACTGGGGAATTCCAAATCTCGTTATTCATGAATCTGACATAATTAGTGTGTCTGAGGCTATATGTTGATACAATGTAAATGGTATTAAATTACACATAATTAAATTTTAATGTAACTGAAATTTACAAATGAAATAATACTCAGTTCAAGCTTTGGACTGAACATGCCGCCCGCCTTGAACGCCTTGCGGTCAATGTAATAATTACATACAGAGGTTATAAATACAATTGTTTTTCCGCAACATGAATAGGTACGATATTTCGGGACATAACGTGCTATAATATCATAGAATTTATACTTGTACGGGTAAAGACGCCAATTTTTTCACACACCGCTTATATGTTCCATTCTGTGTTTTTACTGTCGCTACTCGAAGAACATTATCAGCACCTGGATGAAGTTCTATGATCCGTCCCATGCTCCAGTGCATAGGAGGTAGATGGTCTTCCTTTATGGTTACTAGGATCCCAATTTTTATTGATGTTGTGTCAGCCTTTTTCCATTTACTTCGAACCGGTAACTCATTCAAATACTCCGTATGCCAACATGTCCAAAAGTGTTGTCTTATTTGTTGTATTTGTTGCCATAAGGATAGTTTGTTTGTGACAGTACCTTTAAAATCATGTTCAGGTATACTATAGGAACTACCTCCTATAAGGAAGTGGGAAGGTGTAAGGGCACGGATATCATTAGGATCATTGGATAGGGGTGTTAGTGGGCGAGAATTCAAAATCGATTCAACCTCAATGATACACGTATTAAATTGCTCATATGTGAATAGCGCAATGCCTACTGTTCTGTAAAGATGTTTTTTGAACGATTTTACCGTTGCTTCCCATAATCCTCCAAAGTGAGGTGAGCGAGGGGGAATAAAGTACCAATGAACATCGTCAAGTTGTTTTGACAAATGGTATTGATTTGCTTTCAACTATAAAAAATAATGGCATTTTTATAATTTCATTTTTTGCTCCTACGAAGTTTGTCGCATTGTTCGAATACAGATTCTTTGGCTTTCCTCTTCTAGCTATGAATCGCTTTACCGCCTCGAGACATGCTTCAGTAGTCAAATCTGTGACTAACTCCAAGTTTACGGCTTTTATTATAAAATATACAAAAACACAAACATACGCTCTAATTTTTGTTTTATTACGAAATTTTCTTTCCTTAAGGAAGAAAGGTCCGCAGTAATCTAATCCTACATTTTCAAACAGACGTGATTGATTTACCCGCTGTTTTGGCAGATTGCCCATTATGTAATTTGGTAGCTTTGGATTGTGTTATATCAATCAGGCCAATATTTATTTCTTATCGAATTTAGCGTGCTTTGGATTCCCGAATGCCACCCTTTTATATGTTCATTCATTATAATGAGCCTTGTTATATGGTCATTACGAAGTAGAAAAATCGGATTTTTTGAGAATAATTAATATTGGCATGTGATATTCAGCGGCCTACTCAAATTATGTTATCTATATCTAAGAACGGATCAAGTACTTTAATTTTACTCTTTGGGTCTAACGCCACACAGTTATTAAATGCTCTCACTTCCTCAGAAAAATGTTGCATTTGTACGACTATTATAATACGCGTTTACTATTATAATATTTATAATACGCGTTTTAATTCTTACTCTTTTAATTCTTCTTCTGGATAAATTGTTGTTAAATTTTTATTTTGTTTTTCACCCTGTTTCCACCGTAAACATAGCGCAACAAATCAAGTAAGTTTGTTATATACCCTCTTTATCACGTTTTGTCGTGGCTACGTAAGTTTCTTCACATAATGTCTCTTCGCGAGTTAAATGTTTTTTCGTGGGAATTTCCTCTATCTCCTAAAATCGTTATTAAGTTACATGACTTTACCGACGTACTACTTAAAGGCATCGACACTTCTTCGGTTACGATCCAGCCTATCAGCGTTTTTTGTAACACGATATCAACATTATTAAGTATTTTAAGCTGTCCATTGCAAAATAGTTTGTGAAACACAGAAGTACCTAAGAGCGCATCAATTTTTGCTGGCTTATTAAAGTCTGGATTTGCTAAAATGATGTTATGTGGTATCTTTATTGAGGCTGCATTTATGTGCTTGGACGGCAATATGTTCATAATGTTTGGTAGTGCCACAATTCTAGGTCCGAATGAAATGAATTTGTTCTAGACATTACTTTTGTTTTTACACTAAAGTTCGCGCGCATAATCATTTGTCCTAATCCAACAAAGGGTAAGTTGATTTTTTTTTCTTAATTGTAATCTCTCCGCTAGTTGCTCCGTAATAAAATGCGACTGTGAACCGCTGTCCAACAAAACTCGACACTCGTGCGCTTGGTTAAACTGATCCATGATTTTTACGTGAGCTGTACCCATCAAAATTTCAGAATCATAAATTAGCGTACATGTGTTTCTTGGAATTTCGGATTTATGGCTACCGATGCTCCCAGTTTTTTCACCATCTGTTGACTTGTAAGTATTGGTGAAATGAAGTAATGTGTTGTGTCTTTTATGACACCTTTTACACCCGGAAGACAAACACTTACTTGTAGCGTGATTTCGTTTTAAGCAGTTTATGCATAATCGATTTTCTTTTGCGACGTTACACCTATCTTGTGCAGATAATTTTAAAAACCTTTCACATTGAAATATGGAGTGATCAGATTTACAAAATGAGCATTCCGGTACTCTTTTCATACTAACAAAGGCCTGCCCGCGTCTATGATAATCATGACTACCCTTATTATTTAATCGTTGACTATTTTGTTTATTGATTATATCAATTGATTCAGTTTCGTCGCCGCTTTCTTGTTTTGTTAAAAATTTTATAAATTGCATAAATGTAGGTTTCTCTGATGGCTCTAGACTACGCTCACATTGTTGTGTATTCTGATCAAGTTTTTGAATTAGAACGTAAACAAGAATTGAGTTCCATGACTCAACAGGCTCTTTAAGTGATCCTAGTGCCCTGTAGTGCATCATTGATTTCTCCCGTAAATTTCGCATATCAATTGGAGAGTCCCTTGCTGTTTAGAGTAATTCTAAGATTGCTTTAATATCAGAATATTTTATTTGTCGCGGCCTATCGAATCTTAATTTTAATGATTCCCATGCTACTTCGTAATTTTCCGCGGATGCGCTCAATGCTTCCATAATAGTAACAAGGTTGCCGCGTAGCGAATTTTTTAGAATATGAAATTTTTGTATCGCGGGTAGTGTGGAATTCTCATGGACTATTGACAGAAACGTATCTCGAAATATATACCATTCTAAAGGATTGCCCTCAAATGGTCGAATTTCGTTTCGCGGTAAAATACTATTACTTTCATTTAACAATTATATTATTGGACATCGATTGTCCGTTAATCGGATTCAATTGAACAGCACTTGCTTCTTGGTTAATCCAAATTTTTGAATTACATACAAAGCAGGAAGCTCTGTAATAATTTGAATTGCTGATCATAAAGCACCTGATTATAAAGACATTTGAATCTGTGATTCAATCCATGTATATATCATCCCAAAACTAATGAATCTTGACGGTTAATATTTGTAACTATTGTAGATGTTATGCAATTCAGAATATTCCATATCATTGTAAGTTAATCTTATTATCTTATTTCTCCACTGACATACTGCAATTTGTAATAAATATACTGAAAATGGTCCACATATGATTTATAACATCGTTTTACTATGCATCGACAGTATTTTTTTTTATACACGTAATTACAGGGACAAAATTTTTGCGTCGTAAGCAAACAGCTGAAAAATACACACTAACGGAGATATAGTGCTTAAATTTTACACGGACATCAAGAAAGGTTGTACCAATATAGGAAAGAATTCTACCGATTCAGTTTACGCGCGAAGTTAAATGCACCAGTCCGGATCAAATTTGATCATATTTAAATATATTTAAGAAAATATGTGTAAGCAGCGTTTCACATCGCTTATTCTGAGAAAACGAGAATATTCCGACCTTAATAAGCTACAGTATCTGATTAGTGCAGTTAAAGGAAAAGCAGTCTCTAGTCTTCGCGGCATAGCAGTAACCAACGCAAATTTCAATGTCGCTTGGAAAAAATTAGCGCAACGTTATGACAACGTTCGGAAGTCTCGCTACCCATCTTGAAGCTTCAATAAAGCTTCCGCACGTTCACACGCCCAATGTTTGAGATTTAGAAACATTAATCGATGCAGCCGAAGTCGCGGATGTGCGATCGAATCATACAATGAGTTCCTGCATTGTATTGTAAAAAAAATTAGACTCGCGAGCTTTCGAAACCCGGAAAACTTCTCAAGAAGAGAATCAAAGATTCTATACGTACTCCAGTTTAATTGCATTTCCAGATCGTCGCTTGCAAAAACGTGACCAAGCACGTGGTCAAGCGGAAACCGACCCAATGCGCATTATTCTCAATAAGAGTTCGAACTCAGAATCCCAAGAGATTAAAGCAATCTCAGCTAATACAGCCGCAGTATTAGGTAACTTCTCCGTCGATCAAGCGCGATTTTGCATGCTGCGAAGTCTGCCAAGGCAAACATTCGGTGTATCCTTGTAAACTATTTAAGAGTATCTCTCAACTAGAGCGATTTTAGTTCATGCTTTGAGTGGTTGAACAAATCGCATATAGTCTTTGACAACAAGTTGCCTCATCTATGCCATGTATGCAAACAAAAGCATTACATAAATCCACATTTTGGAAATAAATCTGTCGAATTTCCTACACTCGCCCTTAGCGATACCCAATATTTCAACCGAAAAATTTAAATTTACTATACACTCTAACGTCTTATGCAGTGCATATATAGTTGCCACCGAATGCACAAAATTCCAAGAATTTTGTAAGTTTTCCAAATGCTTGGCGATATTTGATTTTTTCTTATAACTTTTGCTGGAATAGCAAAACCATTTAATGATGCCGACGTTACAAAACAGGAGTTAGAAGCATATCAAAGATAAAGCAATGGAAGCAACTATTCTTGGGAAAGGTCTTTATTTGGAATCTTACAAAAAAGCTTATGGCCTTTTCTAAAAACTGTAGTAAAATAGCAAAGGAAAACGTCTTTATCTAAGAGCATATAAATGCAAAGAATTAAGAAAAGCATTTCTGTAGAATTTCCAGAGATTGAGAGACAATTAACTGATATTGAAAATAGGATACATTCGTATTTTGAAAATTTCATTTTTTTGAGGAGTATTGGTGTGTAATGAATTCCCAAATGATGTTCCATATTATAATGAATCGGGTACTGCTAATTGTAATGATGTGAGTGGTCCTAGACCTAATTTCATTGAATTTCGGAAAATACATAATAGATAACTATATTTTGAAAGCTTTATTCATTTATAGTTTAGACTTTATATTCTACTTTGGATATGATAAATGCATCTGCGGTTTTACATGTCTGATCTGCAAAGACCTGCGAAGTAGTTTTATTTAATCTCGGACATCTGATAAAATAAGCCATTAAATAACTTAATCTAACTTAATTTAACCACGATGAATGAATAATTTACTTTAATGGTTTCTAGTCAACTCGCTATTAAACTCTTCCTGATCTTGACTAAGTGGTCATGACAGTTCTATTGCTTTTTCTAGGCCTTCAAAGAAACTTGCACATTTTTGGCCTTTGTAATTTTATTGCTATTTGTAATTTTGCAAACTTGGATGTAAATCTAATACTGGTTCTCTGTTTTTCTCAAAGAAATCCATACTAACTGAGGCTATAACTTGGGCTGGAATACAGTCAGTCAAGTAAGAGTGTGGTCTACTTTACTGACAAGTGTTGAAAGATGTCCCTGTACTTTCTTCGCCAGCTGATAAAGTGAACTTTATCCCTGATGCATTCTGAACAAAGATTCAGTTGTCGTTGATTTTTTGAAGTGAATCGCGCTACGAGGCTGTTCTTCCTTTGCATCCGAACGTATCTTCGTACTCATGGCCTAAAATGGTGCAGCACAATGAAGAAGCCTCTGTTAACTGAAAAGCGTTTCAGCGCATGATGTTATTGATAGAGATTTTGAAAATAACATTTTTACTGATGAATGATCTATACAGGCACGTTGTGGCCTCACGCGAGCCTGGACAACTTCTAGCAATAGGCTTGTTCAGCGGACCGTAAAACATAGAATAAAGGTGCATCTTTGGGCCAGCTTCTCAAAACCAGGAATTCGTCACTTTACACTAATTACGACAACTACTAAACGATGGTTCATGAGAAAAAAATGAAGATTGGATTCTGCAGGAAGATAACGATCATAAACAGCGGAGCAAGCTCTGTACTGAGTTAGACTCAATCTGACATCGATACATTGGATACGCTGTCGAAGTCACCCAATGCAAACCCTGTGGCAATGGTGTGGGTATATATTACACAGAAACTTCGTAAAAGAGGCACACACACTTTGAAGCAGTTGTCTTACCAAATTCGTCGTATCTCGAGATCGTTGCCACTAGAACACACCGTCAAGTTATTAGAAAACATGCCTCGGAGCTGTCAGATAATTATCGACGCCGGTGGTGACTCGATAAATTATTGACCAAATTGCATCATCGTTTGTAAATTGTACAATCTATATATAAATATGAAAGTGTATTATTTTATTGTATTATTTTATGTATATATAAATATGAAAGTGTATTATTTTTATTTTACTATTAATTTTATATTATTTTTATTTTGAATTTTTAATAGAATTTATTGTAGTAATAAGTATTATTTAAGATTCTACGGGGGTGAACATAAACAAGGACACTCTGACTGTCATTATTTTAGCTAATATATTATATTATAAAGAATGTAAGACCGATAATAATTTTATTATTTTAATATAAAAATGTCATCAAATAAACTTTTTTATAGAAGAATAAATAAGAACACATACCGACCATTCTAACACTTCCTCTGCTTATTACTATCCGGACGAAGGACGTATTCCGCAATGGTAGGGGAGAATTGCTCCACTGTCGGACATGAAAGTTCATGTGTGGCAAGAATATGTGACAAGAATTGCTCCATTAAAAAATGAGGGAGTTCGACAACACTTCCTCCTCCAAACTGTAATGAAAAAATTCTACCCGAACTTTTATAACTACAGTACTATGAAGAAGTATAAATAAATACATATTAATATTTATATGTTTTAATCGACATATCAAATTCACAAAAATGATATAATAATACACGCTATTGTTTATATATTCATGAACAAAATGAAACTAATTAATAAATTAATAAAAAAAATTTTATTCGTCATACAGTCCAATCAATTCAATCTAAAAATAAAAATAAAAAATAAAAATAAAAATAAATAAATAAAAATAAAATAAAAATAAAAATAAAAATTATATTAAAAATTAAATTAAAATTATAATGACAGTCAGACAGTTCTTGTTTACATTCACCCCTGTAGAAAAATCTGAAAATAAAATATTAGCTGAAAAAATTCTTTGTTAGTAAAGCGCAGTCTGACTGTCGCCAAAACCCTTACCTAATTGAAGACTTGTCCAAAGTTTCGAGCCCGCTACGGCTCCTCATCAGAGACTAAACTATACCTCATATTCTAATCTATATATACCCATCCCCACCACCAAATTTAGTAAATTAAATATAAATTCCCCTCTACATTAATGTCATTAGATGTAGTAATAATAAGGTGAAACTTAATTGGTACAGAAAGCCTACTTGGTCAGGTATGTTTTTAGATTTTAATTCACACCACCAATTCGGAAAAAAAATTGGAGTATTGAACGGTATCATTGACAGAGCAATAAAATTGTCACATAAAGATTATAGACAAAATAATTTACAGATAGTAAGATCAATTTTCATTAATAATGGTTATCCAATTCAATTTATTAATAGATTAATTGCTGAGAGACTGTTTGACATTTATAATACCGAAAATAGACATTGTGCAGGAATTGATGTTAACGGAGGCAAAATTATTGTCTTGCCATGCCTCTATATTAGAGGATTGTCTGAAAGAATTAAAAGAAATTTTCGGAAATATAACATTCAAATTTTCTTTAAAAATAGCAATAATTTGAGTAGATTGTTTAATAATTGCAAAGATAGGGATGATTTATGCTTAAAATCAGGAATTGTTTACAAGATTAATTGTATGGATTGTGATAAATACTATATTGGACAAACAGGTAGATATTAAAAAAGAGAGTTTATGAACATAAATATAGTTTACGTAGCTCACATATTACTTCCGGTTTAAAAGAGCATTGTTTAAAGTTTTTACATTCTTTTGATTTTGTGAATGTGGATATTTTGGAACATGGTATTAATAATAAGTATAAACGGGAGAGTCTTGAAAGTATTCACATTTCCAGGAATCGAAATAATGTGAATTTAATGTTAGTCTGGTAGATTGGACAGTGTTTATCATTCCTGATTAAATTGATTGGTTTTGGACAATTAGTGTAGAGGGGGAATTTATATTTAATTTACTAAATTTGGTGGTAGGGTTGGGTATATATAGATTAGAATATAAGGTTTAGTTTAGTCCCTGATGAGGAGCCGTAGCGGACTCGAAACGTTGGACAAGTCTTCAATTAGGTAAGGGTATTGTGGACAGTCAGACTGCACTTTACTAACAAGGAATTTTTTCAGCTAATATTTTATTTTCAGATTAGTCTACGGGGGTGAATGTCAATAAGGACAGTCTGACTGTCATTATAATTTTAATTTAATTTGTAATTTAATTTTTATTTTTAGTTTTTATTTTATTTTTATTTATTTTTATTTTTATTTTTTATTTTATTTTTAGATTAAATTGATTAGACTGTAAGACCAATAAAAAATATTTATTAGTTTATTAATTAGTTTCATTTTGTTCATGAAAGGGAGTTTTTTCTGTGGAATAAGGAAAATAACCGAAATTCAGTTTTTCGTTCTAACATAAAACCAAGTATATTCTTAAATTAATATAACTAATACAGATTGCATATATTTATACTAGAACGAACGGCTTTACTTATTTAGTTTAATCCGCATACTGGTTATAATAATCTCGCGTACTATCTATCTATTTACTGTAATGGAGGGAATTTTAGTAAAACAAAGCCTGTTTTTCTATGATAAGGTATGTGACCGTTACCCGGTGCTTGATAGTTCATGGTTCCGGCTCAACCCGCCTCGGCTCCTGGTCGCTCAACTCGTCACCAGATTCGTTTGGTAAGCACCAAAATACATCAGTTTCCTTGCACCTAGAATGACGACTATGTTTGAGGCTAGGAGTGCGACCGCTATGTTTTAATAGAGCGCCGGGTACCCAGAATCAAGTCTCATTAGGAAATGAGAGCGGATATATTAGTGAAGCTGCTGGTCTTTAACGGAGCGCCGTGCAAACAAGGTCACGATTCTACTATTCAGGATTTTCGGACGGAATCAGGAATACTGGATGTCTGGAATCAGTATAGCTCTAGGCAGCCTACGGCCGAAACAACATTGTTTTTATGGCGGAAAACTCGCCTTTCTATACACGAAAAATTCGTCAATCAGGTCTTTACGCCACCGATTGACTAATTTTGTACCGAGCCGCCGAAAAATAACAATAATAATTTTATAATAATATAATGATAATAATAATCGCATTATATTTATAAAAAGTATAATGTTTATTCGTGAACTTACCTTGAGCACGATCGTATTCCCATAATATAAATTATACTTATAATAATTATGGTACTTATAATAATAATTCTTAATTTAATTATCGCATATTCATACGGATTATAAATAACATTTTGTCATTACAATTCAAATAATCATAATTATAATAACATATTAAGCGCGTATTAAGCTATATTGGCTATACAGCCTGATCGTCGCAATTGTTTTCAACCTGTTTTTACTTTTGATAGAACTAATATTAGTGCAAGAACAATTATATACTCGATGATGTATCAACCAATGTAAAATAGAAATAATTATTGACTGCAACTATAAATATATGCGTGCAATTGAAAACGAATTTGATGTATTTTTTTGTGAAGAATTTGATGGTCAAATGTTTCATAGTTAACATTTTTTTACAGGACCAATAATTTGTAATAACATTATTTTGGTATGGAAATCTTTTTGCGTATTAGAAAATTTGAAAACAATATTTCAAACTATTCAACTTGTTTTCACGAAAGAAACTTTCTTATTTATATTCAGAACATTTACAGCATTGTGCACTTTTCCATAGTGCATTATTACGTAACAGTTAATGTAATGGAACATGTTTTGATAAGATCAATATTTCACTTTGAATATCACATAACACACAGCTAATTTTCTTCACAATACTGAGTACATAAAAATACTTAGTACGTAAAAATATTGGTCTCGAAAAGGTTTACTATATAGATATTATGTATTTAATACTAATTATATATATTATACTAGTTTTAAGAAATGTGATTATTATCGGTTATTCAATAAATGAAACATGTGAAACATTAAATACTGAAATATATATAATCAAAGGTAAAACTTTATAAATAATATATTTTCCAATAAATTATTAATCGCTTTATTATAGTGTTTCTTTTTACATATACTTATTTAGATGAGTATACTGATTCTGGAAAATTATCAAGAACATGCAGTGCAGAAGTTATAGTATCAAAATGTGAAGGGTATTGTGATTCTCAAGTTCAACCGAGCATAGTAACACCTACAGGATTTACAAAAGTACAATATTAAACATCACACATATTTCAAGATGAAATTTTTTACTAATATACAATTATTCTAAAATTTGAATATAAATAAAACCAGTGCCAATTAACAATAAATAATTTTTGTTAATCGGCATGAAAAATGGTTTATATAAATTCTAATTTAATGTGTAAAGAAAAAGCTTTTATTATTTGATTTGATGTATTTAGGAAAGCCGAAAATTAATAATTTACATATAACCTGATAATTGGTAGTTTTTATTCTAAATATTAAGCTAGTATTTGACGATATTTCGTTAATACAGGTATATATTTAACAAACAATAAAAAATTAAAATGTTCTTTTCCTGATACACCAAATAACTTCATAGTAAGAACTTTATCGTATATAAAATTCTGAAAAAATTATAGGATTACATTATATCGATATATTGTCATAATATATATTTAATTTTAACAAAACACAAACAAGAAAAATTTTCTTGAAATATTTAGTCTATTTGTTTCCTAGAGAAACTAGCTATGCGACATTAATACTATAACAAACTAATTATGAAAAATAGACAAAAGAAGAAAACAATCTGTTAATTAACTCAGATAAATAGTTTCCTAAAAAATCGTACCCTAATTTTATGTTGTCATTTATACACAAAATCATAATTTCTACATGTCTTAAGATGTAACCAAAATTTTGAATTCGCTCGAAATGATAAAGTGACCATTTCATTGAATATGAAAATGATAATACTTATGGGCATATAATATTTGACGAGGTGGTTGATTTTTGCGGTAACAAAATGTATTGATTTTTTTAATTATCAGTTCTAGAAAGTCCAACATCTAATTGTTCATGTGAAAAATATTCTGATCATAAATCTATCTCGATTTAAATAACAGCCCTTTTGCTTTACTAATTGTAATGGCCAAGAGTTTTGTTCGAAACTACAGTCTTTTAAATTAAAATGGTAACTGTTAGTCTCATTGCGATTCGAAGTATCGGAGTACTATCTTCTGCATCTGCACCAGATAAAATAGCTGCTTGTATAACATAATGCTTTCCTTGCTTTACTTGTCATCATGTGCCAATGGAGGGTTAAAGTTTTAGAGGTGTAATTATCTTTATCGAAAAGCCACTTGAACGATTGTTCTAATACACGATCAACGATGATAAATATAAGAAATTAAGTCAACTATAGAATCAAAATAATAGTAATATTATAATCTACTACAGAAATGTAGCCGCTAAATTACTAAAAACAGTTCGATTTCCGAGAGCTAATAATTTTAAAGGAATGTAATTTTCATGGCGAACTCTGATATTAATTATTAACCTGAGCGTTTGAACGTTTATCCATATTGGTAATGATTTCAGACGTACTTCAAAAATATCTGTCCTTGTTCCTCTTACAATGAGAGATAATATTTGTTGAGAATCTCTTTTAAAAAGAAAAGTTTTCCACCCACTAATTTATTGCAAGGAGAAAATGTTGAAGGCTTTAATTAAGTTTTTTCAATTTCTAGCAATTAATTATTATCAAAATAACGTAACAACATTATATCATTAGCATTTATGAGTCTCATGATTCTTGTGCATAGGAGTTGGAAAACCAAAACGGATCAATATGTTTAACTAAGACTGCTGACAACCGTTTCAATCTCAATAAAACTTTTTTTAAATATTTAATATGAAAAATTTATTTGAAAATTATTAGTTTCACGCTGAATTCGATATAAAATATCTTAATAAAGGTCCTTATCGAACATTTGCCATAACATTTGCGATAATGTAATATTGTGTCCGGTGGACCAATTTGAAAATAGTTGGTTCCAATTGGTTCCATGGTTACAATGGATATTACGTTCAACAGTTATAGATGTGTAAACATGGAGTTCATTAACGCCGAAATTCGCGCTATTTTAAAGTTTTCTTTTTTGGGGGATGGCAAACTATTTTTCGAACCACAGACGAATGGTTTCGACGATTCAGATCCGGTGAAAATGACACCATGAATAAGCCAGCCGCGGAACACCTGTAACGACGAATACCGATCAAATCATGGAATTTATTGAGTTAGGCCGCCATATGGCATCTCGTGATATCGCCCAGAAGATGAAGTTTGTCACCGAACCATTTTAAACCATCTGCAGAAGTCTAGATACAAGCAAAAGTTTCATTTATGCGTGTCGCATGATGTGATGCAAAAAAAACTTCTGGACCGAATCAACGCCTGAGATATGGTGCTGAAACGGAAAGAACTCGACCCATTTTTAAATGCAGATGGTGACTGGCAATGAAAAATGGATCATATACGACAATATGAAGTGAAAACGGTCGTGGTCCAAGGCCGGTGGAACGTGCGAAACAGTGGCCAAGCCGGGATTGACGGACAGGAAGGTTTTGCTGTGTGTATGCTGGGATTGGAAAGGAATCATCCACTATGAGCTGCTCCCATATGGCCAGACGCTTAATTCTACCATCTACTGTGAAAAACTGGACCGCTTGAAGTAGGCTATCGACCGGAAGCGTCCACAATTAGCCAACAGGAAGGATATAGTGTTCCACCAGGACAACGCCAGACCACACACTTCATTAATGACTCGTCATAAGTTACGGTAGTTTGGACGAGATGTTTTATGGCATCCACCATATAGCCCAGATATAGCGCCAAGTGATTACCACCTGTTCCTATCCATGTCGAACGACCTTGGTGGTGTAAAGTTGGACTCAAAAGCGGCTTGTGAAAAGTGGCTGCCCGAGTTCTTCGCATATAAGAAGAGGGGTTTCTACGAGAGGGGTATTATGAAGTTGCCGTCTAGATGGAAACAGATCGTCGAACAAAACGGCGCATGTCTGAAGTAAATCCGAGCACAGTTTACTTTTATCCGAACACTTTTTATAAAGCATTGAATGAAGAGCAAAAAAGGGAAAGGGAGGTATTTGACAACCTAATATGTTACTATGCAAACGGTATGTAGATTCTACGCTGAACTCGGTTTGTTATTTTCACCAAAATATAATACGCCGCTTATAATGAATACCCATGTACTTAAATGATATATCGATTGGTCCATATTGCGAGCTGCGCATCTTGAAATACCTAGCATTACTTTTGGCATGGTATTACTTTTGGCAAGATAATAAATGTAGTAGAAGAAAAGATTAAGTTGACGTTAAAGGATTGTCTGAAATTAAAAAGGACGAAGCTCTGAAAAGACTATATGCTATGCAACCAAATCAATGTGAGTGCTGTTATTAGCATCTCTTATTAGATTTTATTAAAGTATATATCTTAATTCATGAATTTAAGACTGTTCAATAACACACATTCCACGCTACCTGCATTACTTATTATAAAATGGCAGGCATTGGAAAGATACTCGATTTGATGTTTCATTATAAGAGTCTTCGTTTAAATTAAGATATTTTATATCAAAATATTTTATATCAGATATTTTAATTTTATTTGATTGTGATTGGCCGCTTTATGACAGGACCGAACCTTCTATTGAGAATCAACTGGGATGCTTCAGTGGCAACCTGATGCGGCTATGAGCACATTGGTTTCTGTAAAAACGATCAAACTTAAAAGAAGTAGACCACCTTTGATTGATGCTAAGTTATCCCAGCATCTAGAACACCGTAAGGTAATTTACCGAATATTATTATAATAGATTCGCAAATGCTCTGGCACACGATTCTATCTGGCAGGATCGATGTAGCCTTGGACATCTGTCTCGACCAGTGAAGGCTTTAAATGGCCTTACGGAAGGTTGAAAACGTATATTTTTCCGCAGTGTCAGTCTTCTCTCTGAAAATAGAGCAAGCAGACAAGTATTGTCAATAGTCTCCGCGTAGAGATTTAAGTTCAAAACTGATGGGTTACCACATAGTGTAATTGTTAAAGTATTAAAGATCATTGGTAACTTCCTGATAGATAATGGATATTAACGTTAGCATTAATTAATTAGCAGCATCTGATTGCTAAGACTAATAGAAGATATTAAATTCGGTTTTGACAAAAAGTATATACTCATGTTAATGCTTTTTTATTACAACAAGGCATTTGACAGAATTATGTCCTTCCGTTTTCTGGAGAGATTATGTTTTCTAGGCTTTTTCAGTGTTGATCTCTTGTGAATTAAATATTTATCAAAAAGGCAATAACCGACAATATGCATGGACGAAAAATTATCTCACATTGGCATAAATTTAGAAGTATCGTAGGGATCAATAGCAAGTTTTTAATAGTATGTTTAATAGCATCAATAGCAAGCATTGCTTTTCTCTGCATATACAAAAATCGTGAAGTATTAGAAAAAATAAAAAAAATTCGTTTAATTAACGTCAATAACATCCACAAGTCTATGCAGCAGTTGCCTATTACGATTAATTGGGCCGTTCTAATTATACTTTACTCTTATTTATTTGTTTTTCGATAATTCTATCCATATTTAATATATAAAAATTCTTCTTAAAGTATGCAATTTCTTGCATGCCATTGTGATTTTTATTATTTTTTTTATCTAATCCTTTTCATTTCACCTGATCGGTATCTACGTAGCCGTTTTAATAAATTTAAAGTTCTAGTTGATCTCTCAAGTATTTTCTAAAATTCTGTCCGAAAATTCTCTAAATAGTAATTTATAAGTTTTTATTGTTACAATTTTTATTATAAATTCTGAAACTTGTACTTCAGTGCCAAGTCCGGAGAAGTTGAGCGATGTTATAGGTAATCTTTGAGGTTCTGATTGCACAAAGAGCAACAAAGATTAGTACCCCTACTCTCGAACTATTTGTTTGTCGATTATACTGGCGGTTTGGAAGGCATTAAACTCTGTTAGATATGCTAATGTCTTTAGAAACATGGAACAAGACTTCAATATGACTTACTATATTCAAGATTACTACCTAGTTTATTGGACATCTGACTCTACAGAAAGTGGATGATCAAATTATGCCCAACATCTAGGCCTATCTCGCCTGTATCCCAATAAGTTTATTTTCGTCTATAGAAGAAGAGAAAATGATTTTTAAAATGCTATCTGAAGCCAGTGGTATTCTCAATTCATAATCTCTGACAAAATCGCTATAGAATTCAGACATTTATATTTGGCCATTGTTCTACAAAATAAATCTTATAATTATACACAGATTGTAATAAATGATGTTATATTAAAGAAAATAAGCAATTATTTCAAAATAAAACAAATTCCGACTATTATACTGCAAATTTGCTAACAATTACTAATTTTACAATTCATCATAAACAAGTTATCGAATTTTACAAATTCAAACCATTATATTCAAAATTTGCCAAATCTGATTCTTTGACGGATATAATAAAACTAAGGAAAATGGTCGACCCCGCCAATGAAGAAAATTTAACAAAACTTGTCCGCTCAAAGTTGAAGAACAGCGCATGAAGTGCAATAAAAGATTAATAATTTACAAACATTGAGCCATTAGAAGATTATATAAAGGTAATTTATGTTCTGGCAAAAACGGCATCAATTATAAAGTCAATTAAGATATACATATCAACACGATAGCAAGAGTGTTATAACTTTTGAAAATATATACTGGGTGTATGTATAGCTATACTGGGAGTCGAATATTGGAAACGGCTAAACATAGGAATAAATAATAGGAGCAAACATAGAAAATTGCACCCTGAATTTAAATGAGGTATAGAAATGAGCGTAATCTAATGCTTTAAAAATGGCTTAACCTGATTTTGAAAATAAACTTAAATACGCAAATGATATTTGTTTCATTGTGTATGAGTGAAAAAATTCTTTATTTTTTTTGTTGGTGAAAGATACTTTCAAATATCACTCAGATCATAGATGAACCTTAATCAGCTATGAATAATAGTATTTTTTCCTTAATAAATTTAGGAAAGGATGATAAAATAAATGCTCTTATTCCAGATTAATTTAATATATAGATTTACTTAACGAAAATGCAAGAACTATACTACAACATTCTGGTTTCATGGCTTTTGACAATCTGTCTTATTTTTAGATTTTACCATTACAAATTTGTTCGGTAAAGGCGGGACAATAGTCGAGGAGGCGTTACAATATATCGCACAGCCAATCGCTGCTTACTTTACAAAATTTCGAGTAGCCGTTTTCTAGTTTACAGTCGTAACCTCCTTCTTTTCGAGAAGACGAATTTGAATTCGTCTTATACGGTCTACTGGTCAGTTGCTAAGCTTTAGTGCGACACAGATGATCGTTAGGAAAAAACCCGACGTTCTCATCGTTAATGACACTCTATAAACCCTATACTAACAGCCTTTCTCACCACCTGGAATTTCCTTAATTGCTAGCGCTTACAGACAATACTTCCAATACAATAAATACAGGTAACTGTGTCCGATTTATATCGACAATAATACATAGTATATATATTTTTTCTTTCACAAATTTCTATTCCAAATAAATATAAACCTTTGTTAGACTCGAACATTCTCCCCACCTTGAACAGTTGGGTTCAACTTATATCTACATTTATTATGAATAGAACTCTATACTTTTTTTATTACGTTGATAGTGAATATGTACTAAAATGGCCTTTTGATGTTATCATTTTATCGATACATTTATCTTTGTTGTCATACAATTTTTCAACTAGATACTAATATAAAATTAGTACATATTAATTACAATATACTTATATAACACGATTACATATATAAATTAATACAATGGTCTAAGTAAAGTTTAATTATATTTAGTTTATACTTCTATTGGCAGAGGACATAATTTTTCGATGCACCGCTTGTAAATACCATTCTGAGTTTTTACAGAAGCTACTCGTACAATATTGTCATCTCCGGCATGTACCTCTATTATGCGTCCAAGCGACCACTGCATCGTCGGTATATTGTCATCTTTAATGGTAACCATTGTACCAATTTTTATTTCTGCGGCACTTAGATTATTCTTCCATTTACTACGAAGCCGTAGTTCATTCAAATATTCCTTATACCATCGCTGCCAAAAATGCTGTTTAATTTGGTGTATACGTTGCCATAGGGAACTCGATTTTCTGGTAAATTTCTTAAATTATATTCAGGCAGATTTGAAAGATAATCTCCAATAAGGAAGTGGGCAGGGGTGAGTGCGTTTAAATCATTGGGGTCAGAGGATACAGGAGTTAAAGGTCGAGAATTGAGTATTGCTTCTATTTGAATAATGCAGGTGTTAAACTGTTCATATGTAAACATTGAATTACCCAAAGTTCGATATAAATGGTGTTTAAATGAACATACCGCAGCTTCCCAAAGTCCTCCAAAATGTGGCGATCGCGGAGAAGAAAAATTCCAATTAAATTCCTCGTTTTGCAAAAAGTGACGTATTTTATCATCATGTTCGGCTGTCAAAATAAATGATCTCACTTTATTTATTTCATTTTTAACCCCAATAAAATTTGTGGCGTTATCTGAGTAAATATGTTTCCGCTTCCCTCTTCTCGCGATGAAGCGTTTAATAGCTTCTAGACATGCATCTGTCGTCAGATCCGTTACCAGTTCTAGATGAACTGTCTTAGTTACAAAACAAACGAATACCGAAACATAGGATTTAATTTTCGATGTATTACGAAATTTTTTCTCTTTTAGAAGAAAGGGTCCACAATAATCAAGTCCCACTATACTAAATGGTCTCGTTTCAGTTACTCTCGATTTGGATAAGTTGCCCATTATGTAATTTACCGTTACAGGCTTTACTTTTCTACAACGAAAGCATTTATGAATTACCTGACGCGTAATATTTTTCCCGTCGATTAACCAATAATTGTGCCTTATTGCATTCAATGTTGCTTGCACTCCAGCATGCCATAATTGTAAATGCGCCCTTTCAATAATTAATTGCGTAACGTGACCTTTTTTAGGCAACAATATCGGAAATTTTTGTTCAAATTGACTTGATGCATTTCTTAATCGCCCTCCGACCCTAATTAAGCCTTCTGCGTCTAAGAAGGGATCTAAATTAATTAAATCGCTCTTGCGACTCAACCCTTTTCCCTCTGTTAAATTTTTTACTTCTTTGGCGTAATAATTATTTTGTAAGATTTTAATAATCTGATTATGCGCCGTAGTTAATTCATTTATGCTCAGTTTGCCCATTATTTTATTATTCTTATGTCTATAATTATAGATCATTCTCTGACATAAAGCAACAAATCTTTTTAATGAACTAATGGCTGAGAAACGCTCAAATATATCATTTTTACTACTTTTATTAATCAAAATTTGATTATCATTTTCTACCTCCATTACATGCAGCGAAATCTTACTTTTTTGTTCGGGAATAGGGACAATTTCCAAAATTTTATGATGCCAATGCTTTTCATTTTTAACAAACCATTCTGGCCCGTAAAACCACATTTTGTTTTTAATGAATTGATTTAGAAATTGTCCTCGTGAAATATAATCTGCTGGATTCCATTCAGTGGAAATATATCGCCAACTATTTATACTTGACTTGTTTTGAATGATGGCAACGCGATTTGCAATAAAAGTTTTTAACGTATACGGCGGTGTCCTGATCCAATTTAATGTAATAGTAGAGTCCGACCATAGATATATATTTGTATAAGTTAAATTTAGTGAGCTTTCAACATTTTTCATTAAGTTGACTAATAATACCGCAGCACAAAATTCTAATCGTGGCAATGTTAAGGTATTTAATGGTGAAACCCTCGACTTAGCGCAAATTAACCGTACACTCGTATTCTTCGCATGATCCACTGACCGTAAATAAATACACGCCCTGTAAGCCCGCTCACTCGCGTCGCAAAACTCGTGCAATTGGTACTCTACTGAATTTAGTAACATAATTTGGCGTTTTGTGACAAATTGATTTACTATAGGCAATTCTTTTTTGAAATTAAGCCATTCCGTGGTCAGAATTTGGGGAATCGCTTCATCCCAATGTAAATTCAATTTCCATAATTCCTGCATCATGCACTTTGCAGTGGTAATTACCGGCTCTAATATTCCTAACGGGTCAAATAACTGGGCGATTTGAGATAACATAGTTCTCTTTGTTATTCGCTGGTTGTCTTTCAATGGTTTTACTACATATCTTATCGTGTCATTACTTGCGTCCCAGTGAATACCTAATAATTTTTGAGATTTTTCTAAATCTAAAGACAATATATTGGTGTCATTCATTGTATGTACATTATCAATTATTTCGCGTTTATTCGATACGCATTTATGCAATGTAAATCCGCCTAAATTTAGCAAATAACTCAATTGTTGTTTTAACTCTATTGCCTCGGCGATCGTATCTGCTCCCGTCAGCAGATCGTCGACATAGAAATCTTTTTTTATTCGAGATGCTGCTAGAGGAGCTTTATGCTCTTCATCCTCCGCTAATTTCTGTAGTACCCTTGTCGCTAGAAAAGGCGCAGAAGCGGTACCCTGAGTTACGGTATCTAATTGAAATACCCGAATTGTATCGCTTTCTTTTTCACGCCATAAGATTTTTTGATATTTCGCGTCTACATCATCTACCTTAACTTGACGGTACATTTTTTGCAAGTCTGCTACGAGCACAATATTGTGTAATCTAAACCTCAAAATAATCTTTACTAAATCGTCTTGAATTGTTGGACCGACTAATAACACGTCATTTAACGATACGTTCGTTGTCGTCTTAGCCGACGCATCAAAAACAACACGAACTTTCGTAGAAACTTTATCATAATTTACTAACGCGTGGTGGGGTATGTAATACCCTTCGTTCTTATTATCGATGCTAGAAATATCGGTCATGTGTTTCAGATTCAAATAATCACGTAAAAATTCATTATATTGTTCCCGTAATGACACATCTTTACTTAATTTTCTTTCTAACGCGTAATATCTCTTTAATGCCATATCATATGACTGCCCAAGTTTCTCCCTCTTATTGTTAAACGGTAATCGCACTGTATATCTGCCATCAGAGTCACGACTAGTAGTTTCAATAAAATATTTTTCACATTGCAATTCCTCGACTGAAAAATGTTTTTTATCCGGAATATTTTCCACTTTCCAAAATCGAACTATTTGTTCGTCTACTGTTGTTAAATAACACGTTTTATTTATTATTTCGTTTTTCCGCGGAACTTCCATGCTACCGACAACATTCGAACCTAGTAAGGTTTTTTGTAAAATAATATTAGAATGTTCTGGCAGTCTGATTTATGCATTGCTCAATAACTTATAAAAGAGGATTGTTCCAATCAACCCTTCAATTTCGTGCGGCTTTCCGAATTCCGAATCAGCGAGTTTTATATTGCCTGGTAATTTTAATGTATTTTTATTTATGTGTCGCGAAGGTAAAGTACCAGTTATTTTAGGAAGAGCTACAAATTCTACTTCCGATTCAAAATTAGTTGCATTGGACATGATTTTTGCCTTTATACTATATTTAGATCTAGTTGTTAACTGTCCTAATCCCGATAATGATAAATCTAATGCTTTCTTTTTTAAACCTAGAGTCTCGGCTAAATATTCGGTTATGAAATTACTTTGAGAACAACCATCTAAAAGAAACCTACACTCACAAGGAACATTATACTTATCAAAGATTTTTATGCGAGCTGTTCCAAGCAATACTTCTGCGTCACTCAAGACCGTGTACGTCTCTCGTATAAGCAGTATTTTTTCAATATTTTTTCTTCGCGTAAGAGCACAGATTTTCGGTGTGATCTAAGATTCATCTTCGCTAATTATTTTTTCCGTCATACTATGTAACAGTTTCTCAATATTATAATGCAACAGCACATTATGTTTTCTATCGCAATGTTTGCAACCGGGAGAAAAACATTTATTCGTCGCGTGGGTTTCTTTTAAACAATTTAAACAGAGATGTTTCGCTCTAGCTTCGTTGCTTCTCTGATAAGGTGTTAATTTTAAGAATTGTTTACAGAAGTATATGGCATGATTATCCTTGCAAAAAGCACAAGAATTCTTTTGCACTGTCGTGCTTACATAGGTTTGAGGACGACTTCGCGATATTTTATTAAATTTATTGACGGTATGTTTTTCGTTGCTAATGCCTTGTATTGGTGTTTTCACTTCTGTTTCAACTCCTCGTTCCTGTTTGTTTAAAAATTCTACCAATTGTGTAAATGTTAGCATGTGCGCATGATCAAACTTTCGTTCCCATACCCTTCTTGTTACTTTATCGAATCGTTGAATTATGATATAAACTAATATTATGTCCTACGTATCAACTGGTTGGTTCAATGCCTTTAATGCTGTGACGTGCCTTTGTGCAGTTTCTTTAAGTGTTCGGACACTAAGGGGAGATTCTGCCTTTGTTTCGGGCAAATCTAATAATTCTTTTAAATGTGCATAGATAATTTGTCGCGGTCAATCACATCTTTGCTTTAATAAGTCCCACGCCGCGAGATAATTTTCTTCTGATGCGCCGAGAGATTCTATTATAGTAGTTAAGCTACCCTTTAACGCATTTTTTAATAAATGAAATTTTTGAACAGCTGGAATATTTTTATCATCGTGAACAAGCGATTTAAACGTGTCGTGAAAACTATGCCACTCAATAGGATTGCCATCGAAGGATCGAATTTCTATTTTTGGTAATAACGCATTATTCGGCTGCTGGATTGTTACATTCGATATTCCCTTTCTGGCTTCAGGTACATCCTGACTATGAACAACCGATAATGATGCTGTTAGTGCGCGAAGCCTCTGGCTTATAAGTTTTGCACAATAAAAATATTGTTGTTCAAAATAAACGCGTTCAACTTCTTGTGCATTTTTAATCTCCGTACCCTCCGTCAATAAGTCAATTTCGCACTGCACTTCAAGATACGATTTATAAATCTCTTCTAATTTAATTTTTCGAATTTGCGTATCATCAATATCAATATTACTATGTTCATTAAAAAAAGTGATAATGCGCGTTAACTGACCCTTCAATGATGCCCGCAATTTATTTAAACCTTTATATTTTTCCTCTTTATTAGCCATTATACACCGCGTTCAATTTCGAAATAATAAAAAACAATCCTTTATCAACGAAATTTAACTTCTTTAATGGTTCTCTTATTATAGAAGCGATACTCATTAATAGGAAATATTGGATTGAGATTTTCTTTTAATTTGCCTACCTTTGATTACAGCATATGACGGTGATGAAGTGCGTTGCTACCAGAGATTTTCTTGATTTATCTCTTTAAATGAATGCTCTTTACACTATGCCACTTTTCACGAGCGATAACGTTGATTCAGCGTTGCTGCAATACTGTGGTTCCAAACGGGACGTCCACGTTGATGTCGAAAGATGTAGCTCCAAATGGGATGTCAACAAACCTTTCTTGAAATTACACTCCAAACGGGAGTTCTTGCAGTGCACTGGATGCTTCGATCAATGCAGATGTTTGCTTGTCTTTAAACGATAATTCCAGACGGAATATCAATATAAAATGCCGTGAAATGAATAAATTTTGTTTTGACAATGTCACTCCAAACGGGAGCTTTTCTTCACTGCTATTATTTTTCTTTCAATGGATCTTGCATTACGATTTAGTTTTCCTTTATTGATTTGTTGAATTCTTGTATTACTGGAATCCGGCTCGAAGGACCATGTTTCATTGTGTATGAGTGAAAAATTGTTTATTTCTTTTGTTGGTGAAAGATAAATAAAGTTTCAAATATCACTCAGATCATAGATGAACCTTAATCAGCTATGAATAATAGTATTTTTTCCTTAATAAATTTAGGAAAGGATGATAAAATAAATGCTCTTATTCCAGATTAATTTAATATATAGATTTACTTAACGAAAATGCAAGAACTATACTACAACATTCTGGTTTCACGGCTTTTGACAATCTGTCTTATTTTTAGATTTTACCATTACAAATTTGTTCGGTAAAGGCGGGACAATAGTCGAGGAGGCGTTACAATATATCGCACAGCCAATCGCTGCTTACTTTACAAAATTTTGAGTAGCCGTTTTCTAGTTTACAGTCGTAACCTCCTTCTTTTCGAGAAGACGAATTTGAATTCGTCTTATACGGTCTACTGGTCAGTTGCTAAGCTTTAGTGCGACACAGATGATCGTTAGGGAAAAACCCGGCGTTCTCATCGTTAATGACACTCTATAAACCCTATACTAACAGCCTTTCTCACCACCTGGAATTTCCTTAACTGCTAGCGCTTACAGACAACACTTCCAATACAATAAATACAGGTAACTGTGTCCGATTTATATCGTCAATAATACATAGTATATATATATATATATATATACATATATACATATATATATTTTTTCTTTCACGAATTTCTATTCCAAAGAAATATAAACCTTTGTTAGACTCGAACAATATTTCTAATTTAGTTAAAAAATTTTTAAAGGCAGGAACGATTATTGAAGTGGAACAAGATCTTACATACCCTAAACAAAAAGTAGATCACAAGAAAACTCTATTTTACCAATCTGTAGAATGAAAAACAATATGCCATGTCTATAGCAAGGTCACACAGTGTATGTTACTCAAAATAAAACTATATTATATGTCAGTTGTGTCAAGAATTAGGGTATTACGTAAAGCAATGTAAAAATGAATTATACATAGTTAAATGTCAGTTTTCCAATTTGTTCTTAACGATAAAAAATGTATTACTAAATCGAATTGTCAAATCTGTCATACAAGAGTACATCAATCAAATAACTGCAACCACTTAAAATCTGCACAGACTCGTTTCTTGTAACAACGTACGAAAAACTGAGCACCTTTAGTATCCGATTTGTAAGGCTACACTGACACAAACTGTAATGATAATGGGTAGCAATTATTGTAGAAGACAAGTGTTTAAAAAGTCGTAAAAGGCAATATAATAGGAAAACAATAGGCAAGAAATTGTTCGAGCTGTTTCCCAGTCAAATATACGACGAGAAGCACAAAGATAACAAGTGCAATGTACGAATATGACCTTTGTAGAGGAAAAAACAACAGCTAAAACTAAAGTTTAAGAGTGATATCACATTCATTTTTGATTTTGATTCTCGCATAGTAAAGATTAACGTATTACTCTCTCAAAATTGTATTGATAATCGGAACTCAACAAAATTTAAGTGTATCATTAATAATTTGATTAGTTCTTTGGGTAAGGTTAATTTATAATTTGTTTCATACAATGTAAAATTTCATATGGTTAATGAAGATTTACAGATTCCGTGCGATGGCATATCAGTTCCTAATTTTTTTCTAATAATCCAAGCAATTATTGATTTTATTACAAACGCACTTATTATAAATGAAAAAATAATTCATTTTAAAATCGAAATTAATAAAACTTTAGTAAAATTTAAGAATATAGCTGATTTAACAATTAATGAAAATAAACGCGCCTTATAGGTGCTGGAGAATTCCGGACGAAATTTATTATATCATGGGTTCTGAGGAAAATATTATTCAAGAGGTTAGTAGTCCAAAGCAAAATAGGATTGAGGATGCAACTATATATTTAAAGGGTTAGAAAACTTCGTTGAAACTTGAAGTAAATCGCTTTACTAATCATACAGCTATTATATATTTCGCTTATACATTTACGGAGATCGCAGTTGATATAAGTGCATTAGAATTAAAAACAAGCTCAAAACATTGCAATTTAGATAACTTGCAAAGAAGAAGAAAATTTGCATTTTGAAATGAATAATATTAGTTATAAGCTGATCAGACATATCGGCTACTTTTAAAGTCTAGATGAATCTATAGGAACCAACATCAAAATTTATTCTATATGCTGGAAAAATAAGCAATTGGAAAGCAAGAAGCAAAAAGAATGAAAATACAGAAGCTTGTCTTCTGACTGTCTCAACTTTTATAATTTGAACAGAGTATAAAAGCAACAAGCTAAAGGTCTGATTGAACAAAATTCTGACACATTTTATATTGAATGCAATAAGCTATTACTAACATTGTTAGCCATAAAATTTTTATTACTAACGACATACCGGTACATACTAAACAATATTGACTACCGCCACGCCTTGAAAGAAAAACATTCGAGATCTGTCTATAACACAAGTTCATAGGCTGTGACAAAAAAATTTCCAGATGTTAATACATCCTATTAGCGCATAGTGTTAGATTTTAGACCTATGAACGATGAAAAGATTTCTATGACATATCCTCTGCTCAATATAGTAGAAAAATTAGACACTATTGGGTCTACAAAATATTATACAGTCGTGGATTGTATGTCCACATTTCACAAAATCCCGATACAATTTAAAAGGTATTTTCGATAATTATAGGGTATTCTGAGTTCGTAAGAATTCTTGTTGGAATTGCATAAAAGGAAACGTTGAATACCAAAGAGTAATAAATGTTACATTTGAGAAATTAATCACAAACAGTGTCTTCCTATCTATGTACGACATAGTTATATATGAAAAACCCTGGAAGAACATAATAAATTCTTAATGGAATATCATAATCATCTCGTAATGGAAAGGATACGAATAGCAAACTGAAAGTGAGATCCAAATAAATACAAAATCGTAAAGGAAACAGTAACTTATCTTGCTCATATAATGTCAGAGTAAGAATTGAAATCAGATTCGAAAAAATTAGAATCCAGATATTTTAAAAACATTCTAAGATTGTTAGTCACACATCTAAGCTTGTTAGCCAGTGACCAAATTATTGCAAACCAGGATTTTCATATCCTTGACCGGAATATCTTCGAAATAGTGCTCGTTGCCTTTCGGATATCGTCGGCACCCCTGTAACGCTTTTGATTTACCGAATCATTAGAATTCACAAAGTTTTATATCATGTGAATGCGGTGAGTGATATACCGTCAAAATACCATTTTTTATCAAAAAATCAGTCACCAATGTCAATCGAACGGATAGCGCATTATCATCCAACAAATGCTAAGTTCCACTTCGGCGACATTCAAACAGATATTTCATAACACCAATATAATACACAACATAAACGATTTTGACAGATGGACCAAATTATTGATTAATAATGCTCTTTGAATCGTAGAAAACGATGAACACTGTTTTGATTTTCGATTTTTCTAAGCGAGAATTTTTCGGTTTGGTTTCGATTTTGGAAATTTGGCATTATATTGAAAACACTATATCTTGTCACCTATTACCATAGAATAAAGATAGTCCCTTTTGGCTTCTTACTTTAATGATGTGTTTACAATGTTGAATTCAAGGCGGTTTTTGAGCCTCAGACAAATTGTGTGGAATAAAGCGCGAACAAACCTTTCGGGAGCCCAAATTATCGGTCAAAATATAATGAATTGATGCTGCTTAGAAATTCCATTCCAGTTTTATGTAAAGCCTCGACGATATTCAGCTCATTTTTGATGAACTGACATATCGGTTCTGCCGAGTCTAAAACAAAACTTGATGTTAGTTCTTTGATTTTCATGTCTTGAAATGTTAGTAGTAATCAAAAATGTATTTAAAACTAACAAAGATAAAATAATTATTTGCAATGGAACCATTGGCTATTGTCCAAAAAAAGAACGAGAACAAATATTATAATAAAATCTTGATTCTCTTATGGGAGATCACGGCGGAGTATCGAAAACATACAATAGAGTTGGGCAGAACTATTTCTGGCAAAGCCTAAAGTAAAATATTCAACAAACAATCCAACAATGCTTGCATTGCTAATTAAAAAATTTGTTCGCGCAAAATCCAAGTAAACTATGGTAATTACGTAAATGCTTGGAATTACATTCAAAAAGGTAGCTTCAAACATAGTTTACTCAAGACGCACCTAAATAATGAATATATATCCACAATGAAAGACCAATTGTCTAAAGTTTATGTCGCCGTTACTCTTCCGAGCGCCCAGGCTTCCAGCACGCACCATTAACGGCGGCTCGAGAGAGAGATTACTGACCGAGCCGCCACTACCACCGCAGTGAGCACTACCGCAGCTGGTCAGCTGCAAGGCCGGCCGAGGTCACTACAGCTTCGGCCGAAGGCCAACTCCCTTCTTCCTCTCTCTTTCACTCAAAGATGGCATTAGGTGTATCAAAACTTACATTTTTAGTTTAAAATATTATAATGCTTCTTATATTTGTATAAGCCCTTTTCAAACACAATTACTCTATTTGTATTGTACATTTGTTTAGTTGTTGATTATCAATGGTATATATTTATTTTATGTGTTTATTTATTATATGTATATATATATATATATATATATATATATATTATATAGTAACATATTTATATAGTAATATATCTATGTATTATAAGATTTGTATATACGTATATCTATATAATAACACATTTATATATTCTAAGATTTGTGTATACGTATATTTGTATTCTCTTTTATTTATATATATATATATATATATATATATATATATTATGTATACATTGTAACGGGGTGGATTCGATTCTGCGAACTCCAGTTCGAATATTAGATTACTAATTTAGATCTACCTGCCTGCGGAGGCGGGTGGATCCTGCGCGCAATATCAGCGCGATGCGGGAAATTGTTCAACGAATGTAGTGACTGACGACAGAAAAAGAACTGAGACAAACGCAAACGTGTCGTTCGAATACAGACTTTATTTCTACACGATATTCTCCTGTTTTACAATGTCAAAGGCCGCGCGGCTCGCGCGCTTGCAATAATAATATGCGCAAACCGCAATACGCGCGCGCACTCTCTCTCTCTCACTCTCACGTACGCTCGTCCACCCGCTGGTGGAGCGTCCCACAAGGGCGCACTCGCATGGACTAACCTGGGCGTATTCCAGGTGGGGCGTCCCCCAGGAACACCGACGTCGACGTCGGGCGGCACGCACGAACACTCGCGGGCGACAGACGGCAGCGTTCCGTCTACGCCGTCTGCGCGGATTCGGAACGAAACTGGGCACGAACGCGGCAAACACTGGACATCGGCGCGAGTAGCAGGGTCTCCTGCACGGGCCCGTTGGTGGTTTCGCGTACTCCTCTTCCTGGATGACTCGGGACACAGCGCTACTCGCGGTGCGGAATCTGTCGCGAGGTCGATCTCTTCTAGCGCGTCTCGAGTGCGTGCACAAAAATCTCGTCTCTTTGTTTTCACTGTCACTTACACTTTTTGCTGTCGTCTCTCACTACACCAAAACGAGACTCAACTCTCCCTGCCCTGCGCGCCTCTCGGCGCCGAATCTTCACTTCCCCCTCTCACTGCTCTGCACGTGCATCCGGTCACCGCGTCGAGGTCGCGCGGTGTTTACATGCATGCGCCTCGTAAGCATATATATATATATATATATATATATATATATATATATATATATAAATATATATAAATCCAACATAAATACACCCATTTTACCGCATATATTTCGCTGTAAATATACATATATAATATTTAGACACATTACAATACATGTATATACTACATGTGTATTTTTATGTATTTTTATTATTTATACACACACATATATATATATATATATATATATATATATATATATATATATATATAGCTCTATAAAAATATAATTGTTATGTAATATACATTTTGAATTTTCGTATACGTCCATTTGCTAATCGTATTTTTGTTAAATTTTTATTTATTCATATGGTGCATATTGTTCATTTTTAAAGCATTTTATCAAAATGCATTTATTAATTTATTTGCAGTATCTAAAAATAAAACAAATCTCGTTCTTATATATATATACATATATATATATATATATATATATATATATATATATATATATATATTGTACGTCTTTCTGTATGTATGTATGCATGTATGTATGTTTTTTTTTTTTTTTTTTTAAGACAGGTAAAACTGCTTTTTACGCATTCCAGACACAGATGTTGTTGTCTGGATATGTCGGACTCGGAAGTAGGATCATGACCACTTCCCATACCGACAAAAAAAAACACTCTATCCGAACACATTACCCGCGGAAACCGCCAGTTAAGGCATTACTTCGCGGATGATGGAATATGCCGTTACTGACCCACTTATACTACTTCCCAATTGATCTAGGGTTATATTTCGTCAATACTCACGTAACCGTGCCATTACTCTTTCTGAAAATAATCAATTTTACAACCACAGCTTTAGCAAAAACGCTAACCGCCTCCCATGCCTCCGGTGATTCCAACATGTACCTCCCCATACCGTCCAGAGTCAGAGGACCCCTCCATTGGGCTTGAAATTGCTCCCTTATTGTGTCAAAGCTGGGACAGTAAAATAAGGAGTGTTCCATGTCTTCATCTGTACCAGAGCATGCGGGACATTCCGCGCTATTGTATACGCGGATATGATGTAAGTAGCTGCGAAAGCAGCTGTGTCCGGCAAGCACCTGTGTAAGATGGAAATTGACGCAACCGTGTTGCCGGTCTATCCACTTTGTCACATTCGGGATGATATGATCCACCTCCCCTCCCTAGCTGTATTCCATCTTCTTTGCCACTCTTCCAAGGCCTTTTTCGACCACTTCTCGTTGCTATTTCCTGCTGTTTCTCTTCTACTAAGCGCCCTATTTTTACTGTAGACCGTATTCCTCTCCAAGGCTAAAATATCAATGGGAGGTACCCCTATGATTACTGACAGCGATATATTCGCTACACTACGGTATGCACAAGCTAGTCTAAGTCTAGCTATATGGCTAGCGCACTCACAAACAGCACCGTAACTACTATTTGTGAGCATGGCATCTGCCCATATTGGTGCTCCATAAAGCATTACTGAGTCCACCACGGCTAGAAGAAGAGCTCGTCTGGGTTGTTTCGGCCCTCCTATATTGGGCATTATGCCGGCCAGTGCTCTAGCTATATTAGTCGCTTGATACCTACGTTCAAAAGATGCTCTTTAAATTACAAACGACTATCTAACATGATACCAAGGTATCTTGATTTGTTGATAGAACGTATCTTAGTTCCTTCTACTATGAAATTGGTATATATCTTCTTTTTTGTTCTGGAGATGAGTACGGCCTCAGTTTTTTTTGCCGCTAATTTCAGACCTCTCTTTCATAGCCAATTTGCTATTAGCTCTATTGAGTAATCTCCAAGATACTCAACATCACTAATACTTCGAGCTCCGACAATTAAGGCTATATCGTCTGTGTATGCTACCATTGATACCCCGTTTGGAAGCGGCTGCCCTAACAAGCCGTCGTATAGTATGTTCCAAAGCAAGGGTCCAATCACCGAACCTTGAGGCACGCCTCTAGTGATATTTCAAGAGTGCCTGCCCTCGTTGGTATCATAGAGGAAGATTCGATTAGATAGATAGCTGGATATAACCTTACGAAGATATATCGGTACTCCAAACGTTTCTAGAGCTTGCATAATATGTATCGATCGTGCCGTGTTAAAAGTATTCCTTATATCCTGTGCAATAACCGCACACATACGCTTGGTACATTGGATGCGTTGTAATGCATTGTCGGCGATACCCACTACTCTGTCAATAGCGTCAATAGTTGAACACCCTTTACGGAACCCATATTGATTTTTATCTAAGCCGCCCGATTTATCTATAGCAGCTTCTAGTCTAGTACATATAAGCCTCTCGAACATTTTCCCAATTATGTCAAGTATACAAAGAGGACGATATGAGGATGGTTCATCTGGTGGTTTATGCTCTTTAGCTAGCAAAACCAATCTCTGTGATTTTCATTTCATTGGGAAGATCTCTTCCTTGAAACATGCACTGAACACTTCCACAAATTTAGCCTACGAGGATTAGGCCTACGAGGACCTACCAGCGTATCGGAACACGGCGAGTCCTCTCCATTACACCCTCCACAGGTTTGTCCGCATCTAAGACCAACACCCCCCGCGGTGAGGACTCCGGGCAGGGCACCTCTCCGAAAGGAGTTACGGGCATGATTCCCAGTAGCTCCGAATCAGAGTTGTGCTCCGGAGACCCACCGGCGCATCGAAGGCGGTGCCAGGGAGGTTTTCGGAGGACTAGTTCCTCTGGGGTACTCTCCGAGGTCCGTACTTGAAGCCCCTTCTCCTTATTTTTAACAATGTTTGTCTATTATTATATTTTATTTTAATAAAATGCTTGTTCTGAGCAAGAAAAAATTCATGAAAATCATTTCTTTTTATAGTTTGAAATAAATAATATTCAATCATTAATAAATATCTATTAAAGGAATGAATCTGAAGATGTAAATCTCTAATTTCCAAATTAAGTAATTTATTTTTGAAAAAGAAAATATTTTTCTTTATATCATAAGAAACACCATTTTTATAAACCTCATAAAAATATTTATCATGAAACCTATTATGAATGGGTACCGGAAATAGATTTGATTCCTTGAATCTAATATGGAATTTAATTTTTTTTTTATTATATTTTCAAAATCGAAAAATTGAACCATGTTTAAACTATGTTCTTTTAGCCTGGATGTACCATTCATGCTTCGTAAGCTATAATGATGCTCATATATTCTTTGATTTAGGTACCCGTTTGTCCAATATAATATTTGCCACAATCATTACAATTTATTTTGTATACCACTTCTGCCTTCAAACATTTATTAATTAATAATTTTTATATCTGATTTCTAAATTACTTTAGAAATAATTTTATTAGATTATTAGATTTTTATTTTATTAGTTTATTTTATTAGATTAAATTAAATTATTAATTTTTTTAAATAGAAAATATTTCTTTCTAATTCATGTGAGACTCTTTTATCCTAATTCCGAAAAACTATTTATGTTGTAAATACTTAACTATAAATGTCGGACAAATCTTCGATTATTTGCATCTAAGTAAAAAAGTAGGTTCTTCCTTAAGTATTATAGCCTTTAAATTTATTTTTATCTACTTCGAGTAATGCTCTTGAACAACTCACCCATATTTCAAATGGAGAAAGAGGGCACCACGTTATCAAAAGCTGCTCATAGAAAAACAGAAAAGCTCTGCATAAGCACGTTATGTACTTGGATAAACACGTCCCTAAGAGAAATTCTGTGAAAAGTTATGAGATCGAAAGGAGTGAAACATCTTACGGCTACCAACAAAGAACAAGAAGAATTATTGCAAATTACCACTACCTCAACTTTCTTATAAATTCAATTGATATTACATTCAAGTAAAGCATTGCGGAAACCTATCATGAGTTTTGAATAGTTATATAATATTAGCTTTTGGTAAAAAATTTGAGAAATCAGTTTACTGAATCAGGCATATAAATTAAGTAAAGAAATTAAAATTAAATTTTTAGAACAGGGTATTAAAAATAAATATAAAAAAGAAACTCCTGAAAGTATTCCTGTTTTGAAAAATCCCAGTAATGTAAATTTAATTTTAAAATCAAGTAAATTGGACAACACTTACCATTTCTTATTAATATAAAATTTGTATTTTGCATTTAAGTTAAGAAGGTGGAGGTCCTATAAAAGTTATCTCAACAAATTTGTAGTGGGGATAGAGTATATAAAGTAGTATATTGAGTTTTTTAAATTTAGTTTGGTAAAGGGATTCAAAAGACCACCTTTACGTTTACTCGAAAACAAAATAGTAAGTGCAAAAGAATCACTAACTAAATATACCACGCAAGAAAACCTAAACAGTAACTCATCCGAAATTTATGTTTAAAAGATGGGACAAATATTCAGACTTGCCCGATCATTGATTTTCAATCAATGAAAAATATAATTTTAAAATTAGTGTAATAGAAACTAAAGCTTTGATACGCCACTGTAAGAATAATAGTGCTTCGTAAGCAGTGTCGGAAGTCTTGTGACAAAGGTGAAAGACAAATAACTAATGCAAACTAAAATTTAAGCTTAGTTCCATGAATTTTGTTTAAAATTCCCAGCAAATAAAACGAAAGAATTATAAGAACTTCTTTACTTAATTTAGACGAAGAATGAGATCCATCTTTGCACCTGTAGCGGAAATGTACATACCAGAGATATCAGTTGAAATTTACCAGTTCCTCTGCATCCAGGAGAGGTGTTTTAACGATGTGAACGATCCTCTTAACTCATTAACAGTCGTGTGGGAAGACGTGCCCGCGTCTCCAAACATCGAGGACGCCATTCGGAGAGAGAGAGAGAGAGAGAGACCGAGACAGAGAGAGGAAGAAGACAGCCTGCTTATACACGCAGAAAGTAGCCTTCATTTTTAGTAGCATGTCTTAGTGCGCCTTCGAAGATTAAAGATTAGCCCCTTGCTCGCCGTAGAAACATAGAGCGGTCGCACGTACTTTCCGCGTTCACGTTAGTGGTGCTCCTCCGCCCCCCTTTACTGACTCCTCAACGAGAAAGTTCGATGTAGGACTTCATGTAAATTCGGATCACCGTGTATGCTTTTCTCCTGCACGTTATGAAATCCACGAGGAATGGTTAGCCCGCGATCTACCGCATCTATATTATTATAAATATTGTCAAAAATTCAGAGACGTCCTATGTTGCTCCCGTCTAGTTATATTATACTATATTTCCTCCCCCATTCCTCCTCCTCCTTTTCAGCTACTGTCGGAGTCAGTATGGGCGTACGTGTGAAGGAGCACATACGAGAGCACACACGCGCACACACAAGCAGCCGCTGACGCGGTAAGTGAACATGATCAAATTGCAGGTTACAATATCATCTGATGAAATTTGACAAGGATGGCTGCATTTAAACTCCGCGCGTAAACTGATTTGGTAAAATTTGTTTTCCTATATTGGCACAACCTTTCTTGATGTTCATGTGAAATTTGAGCGCCATAACTCCATTAGTGTGTGTTTGTCAACTGTTTGTTTACGACGCAAAAAGTTTTATGGTTATATTGACTATGGAAACAAAGTCAAAAAAGTTAAAAATGCTAAAAATGTTAACAAAGTTGAAAATGTTATAGAAGTGTTTTGGAGAATCTACTTATCGCGAATGCAAGTATTTGACTGGCACAAAACATTCAGCGAAGGTCATGAAGTCGTCGAGAACTTGCCTCATGCAGGTCGCCCATCCACCGAAAATCAAGGTGATGCTCATCCTTTTTTGCGATTACCATGGGGTGATTCACCTTGAAGTCGTTCCAGGAGATGAAATGATCAATAGAGAGTACTACGTAGCCATTTCGAGGCGTCAACGTCAAGCAATTCGTCGTAAACGACCGGATTTGTGGGCAGATAATTCATGGTTTTTTCACCACGATAATGCGCCGGTACATTCCAGCATGATTATGTCTGCCTTTTTGGAAGAACACGAAATGAAAGTCATCACTCAGCCACCGTATTCGCCAGATTGTGCTCCCTGTGACCTTTTCTTCTTTCCGAAACTCAAAAATCCGCATCGAGGAAAGCACCATGAGCTATTGACGTCTTCAATACTGATGACAGGAATAAAGAATAAAGAGTAAGCAGTGGGAATTTGATTTCATTAATTTAACTCTTTTAGAATTATGATTTCCTTCTAGTTCACCAAAGTCGATAGTTCATTTATTAATATTAGTTCACAATTTAATTGCACATATTGTAATTCACTATTCCACTTATCACCGTGAAAGTCACTAATATATCTAGACCAGAAATATCACTTGAAACTCACTACTTCTCCACAGTCTAGTACGGACACTATTACAGAATGTAAATATCCAGCGCGAAGGACCAATGTTGACGTGTTCAATATTCATGACAGGAATAAAGAATAAACACGCTGTGTTGAATATAAATACGCATAATTTTTGAGATATCGGAAATTCTAAATACATTAACAAGGATATTAATCGGAGAGAATGTATAAATTATAAATTATAATTTATCGGAGAAACAATTATATACTAGTATAACACGGTGAATTATTATTTTCTATTTCTGTGAGACCAAGTCCGTCCTGCTTGTCTCGAGTATTTACGCGATCTGCTCTGCTACGGCTTCGTGCTCCTTGGTCCGAGCACGACCCTTTCTAGGGTTCTATACCTGGCTGACCCTCGACATGAATTGAACCCAGACCTTATAGTATGCAGGCTGTACGTAAGTATATGGACGCCAGATGGTCGGTGATTCAGTACATGGGATTTCCCTCATATCATTTCTAAAATCGCTTAGGTTAATTTTTAATTTAAGTTTTAATTTGTTACGACAAGGGCTTCATTCTTTATAACATGAGTCCATAGTCAATATCGCCAGACAAACTTTTTGCGTCGTAAACAAACAACTTACAAATACATACTAATGGAAATCTAGTGCTCAAATTTCAGACGGACAGCAAGAAATGTTATACCAATATAGAAAAAAAAATTTAACCGACTCAGTTTAGACGTGGAGTTTAAATGCCCCAGTTCGGGTCAAATTTAATCATTATGACTATATTATATATATATATATATATATATATATATATATATATATATATAATAACATATAATATATATAAAGATATATATACATATATACATATATTGTGATGAATTATAAGTCCGACTTGTCCAGATAAGAGAGACGCGCGCGCCATCCACCAAGGAAGTAACATTAAGGCGCTTGTGCCGTTGCGACTTGTGCTCAACTCCGGCGCCCGCTCCTTACCACACCGCTTGCGCCCATGCTTGTCCGACAGCTGGCGATCAGCTGAATAGCCAACGAAATAAAAGCCAAACATAATATACCCAAACATAATATGATTTCTGACACATAAATTTATTTATAAAATGGATACATTTAAGTATCGACTTTATGTAATAATGTAGAAATGAAAAATATGCAGTTGCTTAAAACTTTATGTATTCACTTATTATGAAATAATTAAGTATCAATTTATTTATTGAAATATTCTTACAAGAAAAAAACATTTAACAATTCTTTATTAAATAATAAGACTAATATTTTATACAATAATATTTAATGCTGGGTTGTCTAATTTTAATGATTTTGTAATTATAATACATTATTTTAATGAATACATCATTTATGTACAATATACTGCAAAAGTAATTTTAGGCTCTACTATTTTCTGTTAACGATTTAGTTAAATGTAAATGAAAAATATATACTGTATGTCGTAGGTGCTTGGGTAATAAGTATGATATTCTTGTTATTTAAAAAAAAGTGTCAATGCATGTAAAAATTTATAACATATAATATAGTGCACTGCTTACACACGCATATTTGTAATTCGTGACGTTGAGAGTCGCGCTCGACGCCGTCTGCTTGCGGTTGTCTGCCTTTTTCTATTTTCGGGAGACTTGCGTCGAGCAGCAGTCTCGCTTCGATCGTCGGAGAAGCAGCCCAAAATACGAAAAGGAGGAAGCTTTGATAATAGATATAGAGAGAGGCGTGGAGAGTAAAAGGTAGAAAAGGTGTGTGCAAAAGTGAAAAGACTAGAAAAAGTGGAAGAAGGAGAAGATAGAGAGTGGCCTAAAAGCGTCAATTTGAAACGTTCCACCTGCCCATCGTAAAACATCTCTTCTTATTCAGGAGCTGAAAAGGTAATAGAGGAATTGTCTGTAAAAGTCAACTCGAAACTTGTCAAATTTGTTTTCTTCTTTCTTATTCTATTTTTTCTTTTTTTAAAATTATGAGACTAACCGCCTTATAATTTTAGAGAAGATGGTACCGCTATATACAATTTTTTACGTTCTTTCTAATCATCCACGTAAAGCAATAATAAGCTATGGCTGCAGATCTAGTATCATGAACATAACAATGATTTCATTTTTACATATCAGAATGTATACTTCGCTCAAATTCTTCAAGTTACTTCAAATCAACAACTTTAAAAATGAAAAATAAAAATAAAATAAAAATAATAAAAACAATATTCTATGTTAGTAAAGAACAACCTGACTGTCCTCACCATCTGAAATTTAGATTCATCTCTGGTGTCCGACGGTTGCAACCGCTACGATTCATCATCAGTGACTTCTCTGATTGGAATCGTTCATAACCAGTTGTTTCACTTTTTTCACATTTTCATCGGTTGTTGATGTGCTTGGGCGTTCGGGTCGTTCGTCATCTTCAACGTTTTCGCGTCTATCTTGGAAACGCTTATACCACTCATCTTTGCCTTACTCATAGCAGACTCATCATATGCCTTTGTTAACATTTGAATACTTCACTACACTTTATTTAATTTTTTACGTCAAATTGAATACAAATTCTTTGCTCCATTTTTTTTCACAAACGAAAATCACCGAGCTCAAACTCAACACATCTAACGTTAGCGGCTGCCACTTAATAAGTAAGCAATGAATATTGCTGAAAATTTTATCTTAGTTCAGGGGCATGAGTCCCAAGATAACAAAATCAATTTTCATTGAACCCATTCCTGAGACGTCAGGAACGCGACACGGAGTAGGAGGTACTTCGAGGAATGTTCCTCCCCCTTTCGACCTCGCTTGCCATACAAGTGCTACTCGGGTCAACATTTCATAGCATTGCAGATCTCCATATTGTAATGGATTGTTTTCTAAAATAAGTGTGATCTATGTATTTTATAAGTCGGCCGATACGTAGCGACAAATTGTGTATTACGTTACCGTATATGTGTACTTTTTATTTTTACTTTAGGCTTTTTCCTCCACTCACTGATTTGAGATTTTTTATGTCTCGCGGTTTTATGAGAATAAAGATTATTTTAATTTTAATATCATCTTTGAATTTATTACTTCCCTCACAGAACACGTATCCTGTTTAAACTCCTATCTCAGCTTTAGATATTATGTGAACAGTGATCATAAATTGAGAAAAATTTTTAGAAATTTAACCAATATATAAATATTTATATTCTATAAGTAGAATACTGTATGCATTGAGAGAAAATCACGTGTGAACAATAAGTTTAAATATAACAAATAAAAAATAAAACTAACAAATTTTATGATTAAATCATAGCAATAAAATAAACAATATAAACGAATAACAGGAATGAACTACAAAATACAGAGGGTCTGATATCAATAATTTTATTCTTCGTTCTGAAAGTTGATGTTCATATTTAGCACTGTTTAAATTTAAACAAACGCATAGGTCTTTATATTAATAAATATTAATTATAAGTAATTATAAATAACAGGAAATTATAAGTTCTTCCTAATTCTACGAAAGAGCGTTAATGAGCGAAACTATCAGAAAGAAAAAAATAGAGAATTTCTAGAAAAATAAACAATAGTACTTCTTGTAATAATTAATATAAATATCTTAAATAAACAAGAAAAAAAATATAATTAATAAGACGACAACTTAATGGATGTAGATACTGCGAATAAATATTAGAAAGGACATAAAAATACGCACACCATACTATTAGCACAAATAATATAAATAAACAATCAGAACAAAATTTTTCTTTTCCTCTTTTCGCGGTTGTTAATTCAGCTAATAACAGTTGTCATTTTTGCTTCGAAAAAAACACGTAAGTCTAATAAGGATTAGCGCAAATATATATAATCAAAGAAATCGAAGAATAAAAGGAAAAAGAATTTTAGGATAGAGCTTAACGTCGTTGGTGTATAGATCAATCATAATAAATTGGAAGTCTTGGCATAACCACAGCAAGCAAACGATAAAACCTGATTAATAATCTTCAACAAAAAAGAGAGAAAACATCTAATCGAGCTCATACATAGAAACTATTGAACTTGCTCCCAATGCTTGTGTGATATGGAGTTTCTACAAGCAACCGAAGCTATGCAGGAACAAAATGAACGAAATTTAGGAAGTTTTAGGCTCAACAGCAATCGAAGCACGCTATTCAAGGTAAATACCTATCACCACCGCAACGCAACCGAATAACAAGAAAAAACAAAACAGACTGGACAACCATGCACTGCCTCCACGATCCCGCAGTCTCAGTCACAAACCAATGCGTATAAGCGTCCAGGCTACCAGGCTACTCTTGGAAGTTGGATGCTGCCGTCAAAACACAGAACCGACCTGGTCGAAATAATCGTATTCTCATAGCAGCAGCAAACTGTTTGACGTACCCGCCGGGCGTGTGACCATACCCTAATTCCTCCATATTATCTCCGCATCCGACAGTATACTCGAGCATACCGAACCTAACGACGGAAGCAGTACCAGAACCCGCGGAACTCCGACCAATGATCTTGAACGCATCGTTCGAAAATACGTATTTAAAAGAAACGTGCAGCGGACAGCTGTTATGACTTTCTGCCGGAATAACATTGGACGTCCTCTTGGCTAATTTACGAGATGCTAGGTATCTATCCAAGATGGACTTTAGTCAGGCCTATTATCAGATACAATTGAATGAGAATAGAAAAAAGGCTACTGGCTCCGCAGTCTCGCAGAAGGGCTTCTTCCACTATATGTGGCTACCACATAGATTGAAGATCGTCTCGGCCACATTCCAGAAAGGTATGGACGTCGTATTCTTACCAGAGTAGCATCCGACCGTCTTCGTTTACATGGATGACATAATTGTCGCCACGAAGATTTTCAAGCAGCACACTCACGAACTAAAAGGGTTACTCACCCGCCTCAACCAGGTTGGGTTTTAAATATACGAAGAAAAAGCAGAGTTCTGCTGCCCGAAAGTCAAATATCTAGGGTACATTGTAGACGAGAACGGTCTACGCACCGATCTGGACAAGATTCGAGCAGTGAACGAATACCCGAGGCCTATCGAATTGCGTCAATTATCGACTTTTTTAGGCACGGTCGGATGGTACGCGCGATTCATTCAAGATTTGGACAAAATCTAGCTACCGCTCACCAAATTACTGAAGAAAAACATCAGATGGCACAGGTGACAAGCGCAGTAGAGACTCTTGACATGCTTCGAATTCTGCTAACGCAAGAACTTATTTTAACGCACCCCATACAAAACAAACTGTATGTGCAAAACGCAAACAGACGCAAGCAACTACACCCTAGGCACCGTATTGAGCGTAAACCAAAAAGATAGCCAACACCCGATCGCCTACGCGAGCGATACCGTGACAATAAAAGAATATCTTCTAAGCAATAAATTTACCGTCATCACGGACCAGACCAGCCTGAAGTGGCTACATACACTTAAAGATACGACCTAGCAGGATGGGTAATCTCATTACAAGCGTACAATATGGAAATCGCCCCCCTTAAAGGAACTCTACGTCATGTACCAGATGCCCTTTCCAGCCCCCCCCCCCAGCCAACTGAATTCCCTACCGGCACCCTCGATACATCTAGCGACACAAACGGTATGATGATAAAGCCAAAGAAATCTAAAAACGACAAGAAAAATATCCGGACAGTACAATGAAAAATGGCAGAATCAATAAACATCCCCCAAATGTACCAACTTAGACGTTAAGAGACCGGATTAATGACGCAAAGAATCACGGACCAGGTCGTGGACCAGCGTTGCAGTGCAAATAGCTATTCATATTCGAGGACTTGTTTACCAATTTGTAGAATTACGGCCGCTAAACACGGAAAATAGGCAGACAATCGCTAAAGAATTTGCAGAACAAATTATCTTCATGTGGGGCTGCCCTAATTACCTGATTAGGCACCGTTGGCAAACTTTCTGCGTTGTAAACAAACAGCTGACAAACATACTAATGGAGATATAGCGTTCAAATTTCGAAAAAAAAAAATTTCCGATTCAGTTTACGCGTGGAGTTTAAATACCCTAGTCCGGGTCAAATTTATTTAAAATATATTTAAAATTTGATCATATGGTATCTTTTAGTTTTGGCATTTATGAATAAATTCAGTTAATAGGCGCCATCATTTGTGTAAATATTTTAATTTTTTGACCAGTGACAAATGAATTGTGTAAATTCGAAAAAAAAGTGTAGCAGAAACTTATCGACTGCTTCGAGAACGATATGGCGAACCAGCTCCATCGCTTGCTAGGCAAAAAAGAAGAGTTTTCTGTTGTGTACTGTGACTGGTGAAGAAAATTGGATCTACTATGACAATCCTAAGTGCAAAGAGTCATGGGTTGATTCAGGCCAACCGTAGACATCGATACCAAAACGGAACATCCACGGACAAAAGGCATTACTGTGCATTTGGTAGGACTGACATGGTGTGCTCTACTACGAGCTGCTTAAACCGAATGAAACCGTCACGTTCAAGCTATATAAATGCCAACTGAATGATTTGCAACAGAAATTTTCTCGAACATAGATCAGCAATCGCGAGCAATAGCCGCAAAATCATTCTGTTTCATCACAACGCTCGGCCACATGTTGCGAAAGCAGTCAAAAACACCCTGTTGGAGCTCGACTGGGAGGTGTTGCCGTACCTAGTGCACTCGCCAGACATAGCTCCTTTTGATTACCACCTATGCGGATCCATGCAGCACGACCTCGTTGATATGCACTTCCGATATGTTCAAGAAGTGTAAGAATTTATTAATGATTGGATCGCCTCGAAATCACCACCGTTCTTTGGCCATGGTATCGCCATATTCACATAAGGTTGTAGAAAATGTAGTATAAAATTACCGAAAATATTTTGAGTAAGCTAACAGGTATACATCTTCCATCATAAGTGTCCGTTTTCCATTAACAAACGACGGCCACGAATGTTTGCCTCTGAATAATACAAGAATATAATTATAAGGAACCTTTGCGTAGAATATTAACAAGAGGATTAGGACAACGATAAAATTTAAGGGTAGTAATAACCTTAGAACTAGACTAGAAATAAACAGTAGTTAGAATATTAAACCTAGGCCTAGGTTAATATAGTTCTATCATAGTTTTTTTTCAACTAACTATTAACGACATCGAAATAGATTTACATAGAGTCAAAGCGGAAGAAAACCGGGACTCTCGTACGCACATCTAACACGGTTAACGACCATATCTACTCCTAGTGAATAATCTCATTCTTTTCCCCTTTCTATGGTATCGTATCCATTCCGTTATCTGTATCATCACCGCGCATCCTAATTGTACGAATGACCGATAATGTCGACCATACGCTGTTCACGCGTGATCGCTACGGCTAGAGTCCGCGCGGAGCAAAAGAGAAACTGTGCAACGAATAGCAAAAGAAGCAACATTACGACAAAAGGAGCGATTATTTCCTTCGCTACTCAATCTTGGAAGTGACAACATCGAAGGACATCGGAGTGAGTGAGCTGCGCCACTTTTTTGTTTGGAAGTGTATAAGTCAAGTAGAACTTATTCTACTTACTTTACAACACATTCCCAGTAATATCGGTAAGATAAGTCGACTTCTCCAAGTCTATAGTTTGATATTCTCACCAGCAAGTAAAGTAAGTGAATTTCACAGCAGTCTAGAAGCACTCTGAAAAATCACTGGAAGATCTCTGCAGAATCTCTGTAGAATCTCGGCAAAATCTCTCGAAAATCTCGCATCTACACTTGATTACAGGTACAAAATTGATTACAGACTTGATTACAGGTACAAAATTGATTACAGACTTGATTACAGGTACAAAACTAAGGCATAAAATGCCACTCCTCATCTGAAGTATTGGATCTTATATTGACATTTCGTTACATCAGTAAGGCAAGCAAAAAAACTGAATGCCAGGCGTAGAAGACTTGAAATTTACAATTATAAAGTAAGCAGCGAGAACAATTATCTATCCATTTATCGCGTCATGCTTTCACCAAAAATATGTTGAGCTCAGTTTCTAAATACTGGTGCAGTCGCAATATTCTCTTATTTTTGGGCTGAGTTTTAATTGGTAATGCAGACACGGATACTTCCAAGGAAACACCGGCACTTTATTACATAACCTCACAGAGAATGCGTGCTTGCAACTTGCTGTCAAGAAACATGATCCTCTCTGTGTATTGGGATTCAATCCATAGGTTGCAATTAAGTAATCCATATTCTTGAACCTACAGATCAAAAATATTGTGCTCATTTTACATTAACGAATTGTAATGTAACGTGCGTTACTCAGCGGCGAGTAATAGATATTATAGATATATAGATATAGTATAGTGAATATATAACGCGCATAATCCAATGTTAAATAAAAGCTAGTTTACTTATATTGTAAATTTTTTCGCTAAATGTCCTGTTCGTTTTCGGCACTTGTTGAGGAAGGCACCTGTCAAGTGAAGAAAGGGAAACAGCAAATTCGACCGATCGACCCGTCGTCTCCCTGTGCAAACTCTTCAACGAGGAAAAGCTAACAAGAAATACCGCACCGAGCGACACTCGAGAAGGCCAACGAAAAAGGAAAAATTATATTTCTGAGTAAAGCCACTCTTTTGTCAGAGATAAAATGAAATCTATATTAATGACGAGGCACTCCTCGAAGTAATACATTCCGACCGCCGAGAAATTGTAAAATCCATCAAAAAGTTCAAAGGTGAAAAGCCAGATTTTATCTCTGAGAAAAGGCGCTTCGTTGTCATAGATAAAATTAATGAGGTATTAATGACGAGACGCTCCTCGAATTAATACATCTAGACTAATACAGAATAATAGTAAAGTGTCGATAAATCGTCAATTTAGGAAAATCCGTATAATTAATTTGTTATAGGAAAAGACGCGACGTTTCTCCGAATCTAAATTGTAGCGAGACATGTCGAAAGTAAATAATATATACCAGAAAAATAAATAAGAAATCAAAACTAATAGAATCACATATAATTGTAAGCATTGTCTTAATATTGTAACAAATTTATAATTAATAAATAAAAGCGTATAATAATTTTTAAATAAGATCAGGCGCTACTGAATTATTTAAAAATTAATAATTCTATATTATTGACGAGAAGCCCCTCGAAATGATATAAAATTAAATACAATAAACTGCGAGAAAGCGAAAACTCAGGCCGTGGAAATAGACGACCAAACGTAAATAAAGAAGGAGAGCGAAAATCGGTCAAGGCGGAATGGCCGATAATAGCATTAGGAATTTAAATCTCGATTATAATCTGAGAGAAATTATTAAATCGTAGATTATTATAATAAATTTTGTTCTTTTGTTGATTTGTTTTGTTTTAATTGTTTGTTTGCTATAGGGAGTGACTAGCGAAATCCTGGCAGAATCGTCGAATAACATAATTGTTTTAGTATTACCTATTGTTATTTTTCTTGTTATTGTTATTTTTTAAATAAATAGAGTCACTTTTATTAGCATCTAACAAAATTTCAAAGAGTTATTCACCTAATCAATCCGCCCTTCCCAACACGATCCTCCATCTTCCTAACAACCCTAAAAAAATATCTAATAGTTTTTACTTATTTATTTTATTTTATTTTAAGGAATTGGGCCTTTCCGGCCTCCGGACGCATGGGTAAACCCTTCGCGTCCCTCCCTTGACCAGCAGCCGCTATAAACGACAGGCCTCCCAAAATGAAATTATTCCGGTCGTCATACTGGATTCAATGTCCTCAATCTCCAAGTAGGCAGCCCCCAAATTTCGCCGCCTTTTCTCAGATATATTTGGACAGTGGCACAGAAGATGTTCGGGGGTTTCATCCTCTCTGCAGCAAAGCAGCAGTAGAGGTCTCTCACGAGATCCATTCTGCACATGTGGGCGTGACCTGTAAGGATATCCATTAGCAATTTTGCCCTTCTTCTGCTGAGGCCAAGGATTATGTTACTTGTGGAGGTGAATACTTTAACCTGCCTGCCCTCTCCATTTGTCTCCCATAGTCGGCTATTTTCTTCCGTTATCCACCTCTCTATCTGCCCCTTGGTGAGGGAGTTGCGGAGTCCCACAGCCGGCTCAGGGCCGCTATAGGGAGTTCTAGCTCCTATTTTGGCAAGGTCATCCGCCACCATGTTTTCTTTAATTCCATAATGGCCCGATACCCATACTAGCGTGACCGTTGCTTTATTCGCCAGTCTATTGAGGGCCTCGTAACAGTCCCTTACCAGATTGGATCTAGTTGTGTAACTACTTAAAGCTTGTAGTCCGCCTTTACTGTCTGAACAGAGGCAAATGTGGGTGTCAAGGGCCGCTTCCGCAGTCATCTCAGCTCCCTTCAGGATTGCCACTAGCTCAGCTTGAAAAACGGTAGGGTACTTCCCTAAAGGGAAACTTGTACCGTTTCCGTTACTTCTTTAGTACATTCCTGCACCTGCACTGATTTCACATTCAGGTTCTTGGATTAGCGATATGCATGTCTGCACCTTCGCTAAACTGCTCAGTATAACGGCCGAGGCGTCTTTGCAGTGGCGCAAGTTAATCTGGAGGAATGAGATGCCCGATGGGGCCATTTATTGTTCCATCGTGCTCCCGCCCTCAACATTCTCCACAGGTACCCGTGCTCACCTTAAAGGCGATCCTGTCCAGGAGGTACCAGGATCTGCGATCTAACGCCGCCAACGATCTGGCGTGCGATTCCGGCATGGTCAGTACGAGGAGATGTTTATCTCCTCCGTCAGCCCTTCCTTCCTCACCGTCCTTGGTGTTGACGAACCTGCATAGGCTTGTTTTGCCCCTGAGGGATGCATTATGACCCTCAAGCCTTTCCAAGACGGTGGACAGGTTCTTCAGGGTATCCACGGTATCCACGTCACCGCCTTGACTCTAACCTGTAGGAGCTCTACACACCCCATTTTCAGATTGGCCCCACCCCAGGGTAAGTCCAGAGTAGCCAGTCTAGCGGCTAGCCACTCCTTCGCCTCCGGGTTATTGGCCACCAGTATGATGGCCCTTCCCTTGCAGAAGGAGGCATCAAATTTGGGCTATGTGTCAGGTGGTGCACTATACTTAACCTTCGACACCGCCCCTCGGAATTGCGAAAACATTTCCGAGGTGATGGTTGCCTCCGAGTATCCTTCATGCACCACGACACATGTCAGGGGGTTTGACCTTTGAGCAGCAGTAATAATTCCGGCACCCACAAGCCTCCCTCCCTTGGCCGGCAAGGTTCCTTTATTGTCACCGCCGCCACTGCCCTCCTTTTGTTATTACTGTTACCTACTTTATTGTATTGTTCTTTAAAACAAATTTGCGCTTTGGACTTATGTTGTGACCTAGAGGTCTCAGGCCTAGACGAGTTCGGACTTTACAAGGAAAGAAAAAACACAGTTTCAGACCTGACAATTTTATTGAAATGATGAATACCAAATGCTACTCAAAATCCATAATAATGAAAAAGTATATCATAATGCATTGTACCATAACACTTATTAGACTTCATTATAATTATTTATGTATTTTATGTTTATATTTTGATAGATTTATTGTTTTTTTAAAAGCAAAAAATATCCTTACTGAACATTATTGTAAATTAAAGAAAAATTTTCCTATTTAGTATGTTATATGATAAGTATTATTGAGCAGGAACGAACTGAAATATATAGAAACGGTTATAATACTTAATATGGCCTTTGCACATTCATTAAAAATGTTTATAATTGATTTATTTAACGCTTCTTGGAGATCTAAGAAAAATATTTGTTTTCATATGAAATTTTGATTCCATATAAGTATGAGTACTATTATTATACTTTTTTTAATTCGAACAAGAAAAATATTTTATTCATACTTACAATGATTCCTATACACAATTATACTTCAATCAATATCTAATAAATAATAAATATTTTTTTATTGGTCTTACAGTCCAATCAATTCAATCTAAAAATAAAATAAAAATAAAAATAAAAAAAAAATAAAAAATAAAAAAAAATAAAAAAAAAGAAAAAAAAAATTAAAATAAAATAAAATTAAAAAAAAAATTAAATTAAAAATTAAATTAAAATTATAATGACAGTCAGACTGTCCTTGTTTACATTCACCCCCGTAGACTAATCTGAAAATAAAATATTAGCTGAAAAAACTCTTTGTTAGTAAAGTGCAGTCGGACTGTATACAAATTAATAAATATTTTTTTATTGGTCTTACAGTCCAATCAATTCAATCTAAAAATAAAATAAAAATAAAAATAAAAAATAAAAAATAAAAAAATATAAAAAAACAGTGCAGTCAGACTGCACTTTACTAACAAAGAATTTTTTCAGCTAATATTTTATTTTCAGATTAGTCTACGGGGGTGAATGGAAACAAGGACAGTCTGACTGTCATTATAATTTTAATTTAATTTTTAATTTAATTTTTATTTTTAATTTTTATTCTATTTTAATTTATTTTTATTTTTTTTTTTATTTTATTTTTAGATTGAATTGATTGGACTGTAAGACCAATAAAAAAAATATATTTATTAATTTGTATATTGGTAGTCGACAAAAGTACAATTCAATTGTTTTAATATCTAATAATATTAAATTATCACAAAAAATTAATTGCTATTTAAATTTATTGGAATGTTTCTAAAATTGCATATCCTATAGTTTAGAAGATTTCTCTTAACTTTTCCTTGTATCTTGTCATTTATTTCTGATAACATTTTCATCTGTAATTCCTTATTTAATAACTACATTTCAGGAACGTTTGCTTATTAACAAGAAACCATAGGACATATATAAATTATAACAATTTCGTACATAGCGCAAATTTTCTCATTAATGACAATATATTTCTCTATCTAAAATTCGCCATTTATCTTTACATAACCTGGTTTTTTCGATACATGTGGTTCTTCATCGTGCACAGAACATATCGACCGATGACATGACGCCGGGGTGAGGAGGAGTGCCTAGTAGACACCGAACGAGCACTATACGCTGCGGCTCACACATGACCTCCGTAATAGTATATCTCTGAGAATGGACCGTATGTCGCGTATTTTGTACAAGTTTGACGCAATAAACCTTTTGAACATTTAATATCTTAGAAGAAAGAAGGTCCATAGAATTTTCAGTTTTGAGCAGAAGCCCTGCCCTGAAGTTCATATAAAATTCTACTGGAAAGATAATACAAGCAAATATTAGAACATGCATGCAGCAAGAGCGATTTCACATGTAATATGAATTAGCACAATAAGTGACAAAATCAATTTACGGATCAATGTATCGTAAATGTATGAGATAGTTGATAGTTAAGTTATTTTATAGTTGTGAAAATTTTGATGATAAATTAATTCTTATTCAGCTGAAAAACGCAATTAAAACGATCAAAAACCCATATAACAAGCGCTTGTATACTTTATTTATTAAAGACACTAGCTTATGATTTTTATTAATCTTATATTAAACAACTAATAGGAAAAAATTGTAAAGATCTATACATTAGGAGGCAAATTTGGTATACGATCGTTTTTGATAGAAAAAGGATATTTATGATGGAAAATGGATACATGTTAGTTTAGTCAAAATATTTTCCACGATTTTCTACTATTTTTCCCATGTTTCTGGCAATATCGCGATACTCTGATGAAAGAACGATGGTGATTTCGAGGCGATCCAATCATTGTCGGAAATACGTATCAACGAGGTCGTATTGCATCGATCTGAATAGCGGTAATCAGAAGGCGCTATGTCTGGCAAGTACGCTGGGTACGACAGCACTTCTCATTCGACCTCTAACAGGGTATTTGTGACGACTAATCTAACATCGGGCGGAACGTTGTCATGGAAGAAATGACTTTGCGCCTATTGCTCGTGATTACTGATCTATATCCGATCATATTTCTTTTGTTAAACATTCAGTTTAGTCAGTGACTCACTGCTCGTCACTTCTTAGCGAGTGCTTTCATGTTGTAAAAGATGGAGCTTGTTCACCAGAACATTCTTGAAGCAGAAGATAAGTTTCTGCTACACTTGTTTTCAAATCAAAATAGCGCAAAAGGACATGTCGAAAAATAATAATGTTTTCATAAATTATGCCGTGTGTTAACTAAATTTTAATGAACATAGGCGTTTTTCTTCGACACTATATTTCTTACTTATCCTATGGTACATATATATATATATATATATATATATATATATATATATATATATATATATATATATCAGGTATGTGAATAAGTCTTTCCCGTTTTTTTTCAAATTTTGAGCCTTTATTATGAAAAACTGGTTACAAATGAATTATTGAAAGTATTGGCCATCGCTAGCTACAACTTTTTCCCATCTTTCTGGCAACATACGAATCCCGTTGCGAAAAAATTCGACCGGTTTGGCCTCTATCCAGTCATCCACCCATTTTTTGGCTTCCTCGGAGGAATGGAAGTGCTGGTCAGCCAGGCCATGCGTCATCGATCTGAAGAGATGGTAATCAGACGGAGCAACGTCTGGACTATACGGCGGGTGGGGTAGGACTTCCCATTTGAGCGTTTCTAAGTATGTTTTCACCGGCGGTGCAACATGTGGGCGAGCATTGTCATGTTGCAAAATAACTTTGTCGTGCCTGTCGGAGTATTGTGGCCGTTTTTCTCGCAGTGCGCGGCTCAAACGCATCAATTGTCGTCGATAGACCTCACCTGTGATCCTTTCATTCGGTTTCAGAAGCTCATAGTAAACCACACCTAGCTGGTCCCACCATATACAGAGCATGAGCTTGGTGCCATGAATATTTGGCTTGGCCGTCGATGATGATGCATGGCCGGGTAGTCCCCATGATTTTCTTCGCTTCGGATTATCGTAACGTATCCACTTTTCATCGCCAGTCACGATACGATGCAGAAAACCCTTTATTTTATGTCGCTGAAGCAGCTGTTCGCAAGTGAAAAAACGCCGTTCGACGTCTCTCAGCTTCAGTTCGTACGGCACCCAATTTCCTTGCTTTTGGATCATTTCCATGGCTTTCAAACGCTTGGAAATGGTTGTTCGGTCAACTCCCAATGCTTCAGCAAGTTCTTCTTGCGTTTGACAAGAATCTTCATCAAGCAAAGTCGCCAATTCTCGATCTTCAAAGATTTGCGGCCGCTCGGAACGCTCCTGGTCTTCCACGTCGAAATCACCGCTTTTGAAGCGTCGAAACCATCCGCGAACACTTGAATCATCGACACAACCTTCTCCATAAGCCTCCTGAAGCAATCGATGCGTCTCGGCAGCAGATTTCTTCAAATTGAACCAATAAAGTGAAACTTCCCGCAAATGACGTCGACTCGGCTCAAATTTCGACATTTTCACGATATCAAAAATTTATGATGCGAAAAAATTTTAACTAATGTGTTAGTATGGAATTGTTGACATATGAATAAGCTTTGATTATGACATATGTAACCATTGAATACTCGCACAGTATTGGTGGCGCCATCTCTTACAAAAAACGGGAAAGACTTATTCACACTCCTAATATATATATATATATATATATATATATTTACTATTGGTAATTAGCCTGTGTTAGTGTCGGTGGGTGTTTGTGAATATCTCTATGTGATTGTCTCGCGTACCTAGCTCTCAGTTCGCGCCTTCCCGCTTATATCTACGACGGATGACGCGGACCCGAACATACCCAAGCACCATCCGCGGTCGCACTTATATGGCTTGGACGCACAGGCAACCATAGGAGTGGGGAGGCTTACCTACGGCGACCGGTAGTCTCGAAAGCACTCAAGGATCGACTAGCGCAAGCAAGGTAGTCTGCCAGACTGCCCCGAGTCTCTCCGTACCCTTCCTTATAAACTCTCCCAAGCGGCCGCAACACGACGGCGTAGCGCTTATCAATGGAAGTCTCCTCGGCTTGGCCGGCATGACGGTCCTTGCAGTCTGCCTGCCGGCGGCTAGATGTTGGCGGCGTTGCAGTTCGTCGCACATGCAAAAAGCTAAAGCAAATAAATAGACCGTGGCAAAGAAATTAATAACATTCAGAGTTTAGGAATTGTCTCAAAGAACTTATAATTGACAGCAGGAGCAGTAAAAGATTACTTCAAAATATCTCTCAAGTGCGCAATCATATTCGTGGAAACATATTTATTGAATATTTACTGAAAAGCTGTCTTCCTTTACAAGTATTCCAAAATAAATCTGTGTGTCAGGTTCTTTGTAATATATAAATGAACAGGACGAAATATCAATTTTCCATAAGAATCCGCGATAATATGCTAAAAAGTAAAGGTATCTATAACTCATTTTATAAACTCGCATGAGCTCTAAAATTTAAGCAGAGCATTCTTAAAATTCTTTGTATATTCAATTGTATACTATTTTGTGTATTAGCTCTTTCATTCTCAAAAGGGAATGTTAGATTATCTTCGATGGCCTTTAAAATCTAATCGAGATGCGATTTATGTAATCGAGAAAGCTGACGATCTAATTTTTTTATATGAATGTAGATTTCCATTCCAATTGTTCATTTCAAGTCCAACTTTCAAAGAATATGTTTAAGTTACAATAAATTTCGGATTATAGCGAGATCAAATATAATATACTATGGCTTAGTTAGAGATGGATGTTAGAAAACTTTTATATAAGAATATGGTTTCAGTATTAGAATTAAGATATTTATTGTTCATGTTATAAAAATCCCGTTGGAACTTTTTTTATGAGATTTTATTTTCAAGACAGGTTTGAGTTAGACAGACCAAAATATATAGAAAAAAATGGCTTTCCTTATACAGATCATGTTTAGCGTCTATATTATGAGCATATACTGTATATCAAAACAAGTTCTCAAATTAATTATATGCCGAGAATTTAATAATAATATGTTTAACAAACTCATTTTGTATGAAATGCCAATATTTTTCAGTTGTAATATAAAAAATGTATATACCATGATTAATTATCTTATCATTATTTTAGGACTGTTTTTGCTGTCGGGAGGACTACTTTAGAGAACGTACAATATTTTTAGATCACTGTTATAATGCAAATGGAGTCAGGATTCACAACTATGAACATTCTAAAATGGAAGTGACAATCAAAGAACCTATCAATTGCAACTGCATTAAATGTGAACTTCCTTAAATTATTCATGCGCACATGAACACCATTATGTCGGTACGGTCAGGCGTATAATATTCCATTAACTACAGTTATATGTGAAATAATCACAATAACGATTATAATTAGGAGATTCCGTTATTTAGTTACTTTTTTATAAACTAGTAATAACTAGTAGCTACGGAAATTTGAAAAATCAAACGATTTCATATATAATAAGCGTAGAAAGTTTTCTCAATTAATATTTCTAAAAGTTTGCAGTGAAATACAGATTCAATTACACTGTTAGAATTCTTAAGAAATGTTTTAGGGAAGCAAGAATTCAAATGGATGATTTTTATTTCTTAATACACTCTCATTCCTAGCATTCTGTTACACCGATGATCTATCACTTCTCAGTCATCGGTATCGTATTACACCTAACCTTGGCGCATAAACCTCTTCCTATGATTTGTGTAATTATAAATTATTAGTTAAATTATAATATTATTCTGATCTATAATTCACTTATATATTTAAAATTTCTAAAGATTTATATAGGATATACAGTAAGTATATCAGCTCATAAAATTGTTCTATATTTCTGTCGTTGATCTCCCTTATACGAAGGGTGTTAAAAAAATAACGAGAATTTTCGTTTTATGAAAAAAATCTTTATTTATTCATCAATAACTATTTTGTCCCTTTCAAAGTAATCCCTCACGAATATAATGCACTTGTGCCAGCCCTTTGTCCAATCCACGAAACACTTTTCAAACTCGATCTTTTAGTATAGTAATAGCTTTTAGCTCTTTCAGCGATTTGCGTTTCATGACATCTATAATGGTAAAACGACGGCCTTTTAATGTTCTCTTTATTTTTGGAAATAGAATAAAGTCACATGGAGCCATATCTAGCGAATATGGACGGTGAGGCATCGTTAAAGTTTTGTTTTCGGCCCAAATTCACAAACAAGCAATGAAGTGTGAGCAAGTGCATTATCGTGGTGCAAAAACTATTCATCGTTTTGCCACAAATCCGGGTGTTTTTTCGGATTGCTTCACGCAAACGACGTTGAACTTGCAGGTAGTACTCCTTATTGATTGATTGACCTTATGGCAAAAATTGATGATACACTATGCCGTTAAAATCGAAGAACACAGTGAGCATAACCTTGACATTCGACGCACTTGTCAAACCTTTTGGCGATCCAGAATGCTTCCACTGGGACGATTGAGCCTTAGTTTCGACATCATATCCCTAAGCCTATATTTCGTCACCTGTTATAACACGTTTAATAATTCTGCATTGCCATTAACTTCATTTAGCGACTTCCGAACAAGTTCCATTCGCCGCTGTTTTTGTTCGAAATTCAACAAATTTGGAACAAATTTTGCTGCCACACGTTTCATATCCAAGGCATTCGAAAAAATTTCATGGCATGAGCCAACTAATATTCCAACATCATCAGCGACTTCTCTGATTGTGATTCGGCAATCGTTCATAACCATTCCTTTCACTTTTTTCACGTTTTTAACGGTTGTTGATGTGCTTGAGCGTCCGGGTCGTTCATCATCTTCAACGTTTTCGCGGCCATCTTGAAAACGCTGATACCACTCATAAATCCTTGCTTTACTCATAACAGACTCACCATATGCCTTTCTTAACATTTTACAAACTTCACTACACTCTATTTCATTTTTTACGCAAAATTGAATACAAATTTTTGCTCCATTTTTTTCACAAACAAAAATCGCCGAGCTCAAACTCAAAACATCTAACGTTTGCGGCTGACACTTAAAAAGTAAGCAATGAATATTGCTGAAAATTTTATGGTACTTCAGGGTCATGCGTACCAACATAATCAAAAAAAAATTTATACAGGCGCACTCTCCAAACCCGCTAAATTAAAAATTCTCGTTATTTTCTTAACACACCTCGTACATAGTATATAGTATACGAGGTATGATTATAATAATGTGACTGGCGCTGCTACAGAAGAAGTACACATACACCAAACATTAACGACTATCATCGATCTACCATAGCTTGAAATGTTTTCTTTCAGCTTTTTTTTTTGTTTTGTCGGAAAAAATTTGAGTAGTGGATTGTTGAGCAATTTCGTATAAAATTTAGAAACTTTGAAACTGAAAACTAGAATTTTTTGACTGATTTAAGCGTTTTTGAAATGGCCAAGAATATATAGAAATAATTCAAGTTTTGATTGCCGCCCTAGACTAAAAATGGATAAGCATATCAAAAATGGTAAATCTTGTTGGATCTGACCGTCAGTTACTTATTTGTTCGATTGCCGACCATTTTAATATGCGAAAAATGTGTATAAAATTGCTGCCTAAAATCCTCATATTTGAACGACAAGAATTTCCAAAAATGAATCACGTTTTAAAGGCGATTGAAAATGATTCAACCTTATTCAAAATGGTAAGAACATGTTACGAATATTTTTACCTATGATCTTGAGTCCAACTTTACCGAAAGTCAATAAGGCGAAAATTTGCAGATTAATAAATCACCAGTATTATTGTTCAATAGTTATACCTCCTATTTGTACGATACTCTCTTGATTTCACCATAAGCAGAGCATTGCCTTATTTACATGAATATTTCGTTTCGGCTTCGATTAGGCGGGCTCGCAGTCTTTGTATACGATTCTTTCATTTGGGGTTATCATCGTAAATTTAGTTTTCATTAGCAGAGACAATACGATGCAAAAATTATTTATATTTAAAGCGCTGCAGAATCATTTCGGACATACAAAGTCGCTGTTCGACGCCTCTCGGCTTGCATTTGAATTGAGTTTGCAACCTTTAGAACGAATCTCACTACTTGTACAGGGGAACGGCTTGGTACATCATGCCCAATAGTATATCAAGATCTTCTTGAATCTGACATGGAACCTCAACGAGCAAAGCCTCGAATTCCTTGTTTTCAAAATTTTTCGGATTTCCCGAGCGATGTTGATCTCCAACTTCAAAATCACCACTTTCGAATCGTTTGAAGTTAATTCACCAATATATTCCACCCCATAAATTTGCGAAAGCAAACGATAGACCTCAGCCATGCTTTTCCTCAATATTAAAAATAGAATTAGTGCTTCCCGCAAATGATGTTTATATGGCTGGCAACTTCAAATGATTTTGGTCGATAAAATAAACGACACCGAAAGAAATACTCAAATATAATGCTGCATAGTTGTTCATAGATATACAACCTCTAAATCCAATACATGCGGTGCGAAATTTCTGCCCATTATCCAGTAGTGACGCCATCTTATGACAAATACTGGAAACTTACTTATACACCTAATACTAATCTTAGTGGTAGTATTAATGGCAGTAGTATATTAATAATACAACTAATAATAGCACCGATTATTGTTATTTAATGTACAGAAAAGAATTTATAATTATTAAAAAATCGAATTATAATGTAACATAATCTTTTCAAAATGCCATACATTTTTATTTAAATAAACAAAAGTTGCTTATTTAAGTAATCGAAAGATGCAATCGATTACTTAGTTTAATTCCCAGATTCCGGGGAAAAGAACAGAGAGCAAGGTTGCAAGACACCATAGAGTCCTTGAATTCTAATTTATTTACAGTTTATTAACGAAACTCTGCCAGTATCCGTATTAAATATCATTCTCATAATTTATGTTCATTTTTTAACTAGTTACCATTAGATTAAGATTTGAGAGCAAACAAAAATTTTCTTTGAAAACCGTGAAGCACATTCATAAATGGTTTTTCAACTTTCATTTGTCTATAATTTATTTGATATTTATGTATTTCCTTAAAACTCATATATGACTGAGACGTAGTAAATGAAGAAAAAACACTGCAAAAACCTCTAGTATATGTGTACAACGAAGACAGAGTCTTATAGAAAAATATTTCCTGTAGGAGACTATGGCAAAGAAGGAAATAAACGCTAGCTTACATCTCTGTTTAGTATTGTGATCCTATAGACAGATGGCGCTGTAAAACCACTGAAAGCTATACTACCGTTCCAATAATTTGAACACCTTAAAGAATTTTATCGATATAATATAAAAACAAATTCAAAAATATAGATACTGATACATCCTGACCTGTTTATCAATTTCGATTAAAAGTCGAGTGAAAATTAACTTCCGAATTTTGCCTTTAGTTTTGGCTGAGTTGCTAAATTCTTAATTTTGAACGAACTCGAATCCATTTTTTAATTTACTATAATATGACAAAGAAGCTGCTTCTGAATAAAGGATTAGAGTAATTCCCTCGTTCAGCTTACTCCTGGTACGAAAAGAAGCAACTTCCGAGTATTAATAAAATAAACTTTTATAGGATTAATAAATAAACCCACAGTTTAGCTTACTCATAACGTAGCCATCGAGCAACTTCCCATTACACATGCAACAAACATGTCCTCGCGCATGTATGCATTTATCTATTATAATATTGAGTCTAAAAGTAATTTTCCAGCGTTTGTGAAAACATGGCATCATCAGGGAATTGCGAGCAGTCATGTCAGACATCATGTATTTTATTTATAGATTGTCTATTTGTTAACAACTTTGCAGCATTATATTTGAGCATTTCTTTCGGTGTCATTTATTTTATCGAGCAAAATCATGGAAAGCATTTAGATAAGTAAACTTCAATTGCTGGGAAAACTGCTTCTTACTTCAAGAGCATAGAAATATTAAATTTCTACGTTTAACTCTCTTAAAGTTTGATAATTTTCCTATTGATGTATTAATATTTACTGAAAGTGTTGTCAAAAAAAGTTTAACCTTTATAAATCTAAAAATAGTACACAAAAAACTTTATTTGATCGATTTTTTTCTTTTCAATTTTTAAATAGTTACATAAAATTGTTCGTTGATTAACAAAACATCATTTCATATATTATGTATCAATTTCCAACATGTGTAAAAAGATGACGTTAGCAATCGATCCGGTGCAAAAATTTCAGACCTCATGTAATACTTTTATATTTTCTTTCTTGTATTACAATTCTTTCGGTTTAGTTTATTTTAACGAGCAAAATTAATACAAACTTTCAGATAATTAAACGGCGTTTGCGGGGAGTGTTGCTTCTATTCTTTAAAATGAGGAAAAATTTGCATGAGGCCTATCCATTGCTTTCGGGAACTTATGGAATGGAATGTATCGATGAATGTAGTTGCCGCAAGTGATTCAAATGGTTCAAAAGTGGTAATTTTGGAGTTAATGACAAAGATCGCATTGGAAAGTCGAAATGTTTTGAAGACAAGGAATTAAAAGCTTTGCTAGAAGAGGATCCTCGTAAGATTCAAGAAGAACTGGTTGTATTCTTAGCCGTTACGTAACAAGCTGCTTCCCTGTGCCGAAAAGCATTGGAATTCGTTCGAAAGGTTGAACGTTCGGTTCAAGTTAAACACGAGAGGCGCCAAACGGCGATTTTACATGGTCCAAATGCAGAAAATCTTATACAAAGCCAGCGAGCCTACCCACTCAACACCGAAACAAAATATACTCGTAAATAAGGTATGAGTGAGGCCTACGGTGGCTCGATCGCTAGAGCGAAGGGCTAGTAACTCGCTGATCCGAATTCAAATCCCGTCGCTGATTAGCACCGATAATTGGAAGCATAAATAGGGTGACGTTGAGTAACATAAAAAAAATCAAAAATAAGGTATGTTCATACTGTTCTGCATAAAGTAAGAAACATTAGAAAATATCATAAAAAATTTCCGCCGAACCGTAAAGTAGTTTACCACCTACCGATTAAATATTTATAGTATCGCCAAATTACATTCATATTCAACGTGTTTAGACTATGTACGTGGGTCATTTGATACGAGGGGAGGTCAATAAGTCGTTAGAAAATCTAAGAGATGGTGCTCGTAGCATCGCAAATGATCTGTTTCTAGTAAGCATGATTCCTCACTAGGTATCTGGCAAAGTTGCAGCCATATTCATCTAGTGGTTTAGTTTTCATCGGCAGTTAAAGTAAATAAATTTTGTTTGCTTAAGAAAATGGAAAAAAATCAGTTTAGAACGGCGATTAAAAGTTTCTATTTAAAAGGCTTAACTGCAAAAGAAATAAAAGCTGAGTTGGATTCAGTTCATGCCATACCTGACCCTGTTTTTGCAACAGTTTACAATTAGATAAATGGATTTAAACGAGGCCGTACATCAACAGAAGATGAACATCGTTCAGGACGTCCCGTAGACGTGAGTACCGCGTGATGATCGATAAAATCCACAATTTAGTGTTAAGTGACCGAAGAATAAAATTGTGCGAAATAGTTAAGGCCATAGGGGATTCAAAAGATGCCGTTGTTTCAATTTTGGACGATAAGTTGGCTATGAAACAAAATTTCTGCGAGATGTCTGCCGCGTTTGGTCTCAGCTGAGAACAAACGCAATCGCGTGGTCTCTTTTAAAACTCTTTTGGAGTACATGCGTCGGAAGCCACATAAGTTTTTGCGTAAATTAATCACTGTAGATGAAACATGGATACACCGCTACAGTTTTCTGAGACGGAAGAACAGTCTATACAATGGATTATGAAAGGCGAACGGGCTCCAAAGAAGGCAAAGTCGGTGAATGAGCTGGAAAGAGTATGGCTACTGTGTTTTAGGCTGCACCTGGTATTATCCTTATTGACTATTGCGAAAAGGAACATACGATTACTGGAAAGTATTAGGCGTCATTATTCAGCTACATGTGAAAATAAAAGAAAATCGTCCTCCTTTGAAAAAAGTCCTCTTTCTCCAGCATAATGCACGAGTGCATACGTGCGCAGTTTCGATGACTAAAATTCAGGAATTGAAATTTAGATTGATAAATCCATCGTACCCACCAAATCTGGCCCCGAATGACTTCTTCATATTTCCAAATTTTAAAAAATGGATCCGCGGACAACACTTTATGTCAAACGAGGAGATCATTGCTCACACAAATGCTTATTTTGAGAAACTACAACAATGATACTTTTCTGAAGGCTTAAAAAAACTGGAGATACGTCTGTCAAAGTGTCTTTAACTAGAAGGAGATTATATTGAAAAATAAAAAAAAATTACCCCAAACAATTGTTTTTCTATCTTTTTCTAAAGACATATTGACCTACGCTCGTAAGTAACCAGCTTACAAATGAAAACAATTTTATAAAAAGAAAATTTATTTTTCAATGTAGTATCCTTTTACTTGAATACAATTGGTCCAGCGGTGTTCCAATTTTTTTAACCTCGTTGAAAAAAATGTATTCCCATGGTCTGCAAAATGGACCTCTGTGACGGTTATTATTTCGATCTTGGAGTGGAACCTATTTCAGCCGATAGAATTTCTTAGGTCCGGAATTTAAAAAAATGTCGCACGGAACCAAATCTAGAGACTACGGTGGATGGGGCAGCAGTTCGTTGCATAATTCGACCAATTTAGCCATCACGAGTATAGCAGTGTCAGCCGGTGCATTATCATGGTGGAAAAGTACTTTCTTTTTAGACAAAGGGAGCCGTTTGTTCTTTTCACATGGCATCTTTCATAAGGTCCACTGTTTTGACTGCTCCTTGTTTTCTGGAGTATAGAAGTGAATCCATATTTCATGGCCAATCGCGTAACGAGAGAAAAATTTTTTTGGTTGCAATTAAAGAGTTCTAAACACTGCTCTGAACACACTGCTCTGATCACACGTATACACTTGTTCTCTGCAGTCAGCAAACGCGGCATCACCTTTGTTGTCACTTGCTTTCACACGCTCTCAAATACAAACTTCAACTACGATCGAGCTAAAATTTCATCTGTAACCATTCACAGAAAGTACTGGACTGTAGAGTATTTTTGGTGGGATAGTGACACCATCTGGCAGTGAGGCTAGGTACTTGAGAAATATTTTTGTATCATTTAAGTATAAACCATAATTTTAAGCCAAAACTCATTTATAACTTATACTAGTTCTTCGCTAAAGTTTTATAAGAAAATAACACGGCGGTATATATATATATATATATATATATATATATATATATATATATATGACGATAAGAAAATATCACGTAGCGCAGGTAGACATTGACTAGGCTGTCGCGTAGTAGAGAATTGTGACCACAGAATAACTCTGAAAATTTAGCAACAAATCCCGTCGATTGCTCCGCACGCAATTAGAAGCAGCAGATGGCCGCAGTGGCGGTTCGGGTAACTGCTTACCCCGAGCTTTTGAAAGCATGAGCGCGGCTGCGAACTTCTGTTCTAATTCCGAGTTACAATCCATTTTATAAAACACACGCCTCCGCTATAAAAGTTTTCCAGTACATACAAAGAACACTATCAGACGCATCAACAGCACTGAACCTACGAAAACACACTCGCTCTGCGGACAGTGATAGTAAGGGTTGTAAGAAAAAAGAGAAAAAGAGAGAGATCAGAAATAAAAGTAAGTAGCAATAAAAATTTGTGTTCTATATTATTCATAATCCGGGGAAGCGATCGGTCCTCCCATTAGGTCAGGACTATGCATGCTCCATAAACCTTGTATATCCCACTAACGAATAGGGTTTTTAGACACACTAGCGAAATAATTTGGAAGGCCGAGGCAGGTGTTTCACTGAGAGGAAATATTCCCCTCAAATTACTTAATTCCCCCGGATGCAATGCAAATATGCCAACGCTTTTTTCAATTTTTAAAACGTTTTTTATACTTGTATTTCGGACTGGACATCAGTTCCTTCTTCGATTCAGCTTTTATTTTTTCCATCGAAACAACATCGTGTCCTAGAAGTCGTCTTTTGAATTTTCGGTATAGCCAGACGTCACTCGGTACTAAATCAGGAGAGTAAGGTGGTTGCGGAACGATATTGGTTAAATTTTCGGTGAAATGTTCACGTCAAATCAATACAGTGAGCTGGTGTATTATCATAATCCAAAAACCAAGAGTTGTCTTTCCATAAATCTAGCCTGTTGAGACGAATAGCTTCACGCAAACGACGTATAACACTCAAATAATATTCCTTGTTAATCGTTTCTCTGATTGGAAGGAATTCCGAATACACCACCCTACGATAATCGAAAAAAACAGTGAGCATAACCATGATTTTTGAGCGACATTAGCGAAATTTTATTGATCTCCGATCTCCTTTGGCACGATAGTGGCTCAATTGATCCATGTTTCTGGATTACGATCATGAGATCGTAAGCGTAGATCTAAGTCTCATCTCCAATTATTATGCGTTCCATCTTGTCCTAATAGTCCGCTGTTTTTTTTTTTAAATTGAATGTTTTTGGCATCAATCATGATTTCACTCTTTTCAAGCACATAGTGTCTGAATTTATGAATTGCCCCTTTGATGTCGAAGAAGCAAATGAACATGGTTTTCACTTTGGACTTGCTCATTCTCGCCTTCTTTGGCATGGCACTCCAGGGGACAGCCTGTTGGCTTTGTCGTTTAGTTTCGAGGTCATATTGAAAGAACCAACTTTCATCACTAGTAATATTTCTATCAAGAAAAGTAGGATCACCTTCAACCTGCTCGAGACAATCTTGAGCAATATTCATTTGCTGAGATATTTGTTTATCTGAAAGGATTTTCGGTACCATCTTCGCGTACACGTTCACGGCAAAAGCTTCAGTTAAAATCTATCTAACTGTTTCCCGGTTAATATTCAACTCGTCAGCCAATATTTGAATGCTTAGTCGCCAGTCTTGACGAACCAGTGTAGGAACGCGCTACGCATTCGCGTCGGTTCGAACTTCTATTGGCCTTCCGCTCCGCCCCGAGTCTTTGACCCTCTCCTACCTTTTTGAAAATTAGCATGCGACCAAAGCAGTTGACTATGATTCAAGACACCACTACCATACAGTTTAAGCACTTCTTCATAAGTTTGTGTCGCAGTGTCCTCGAGTTTCGCAAAAAAACTATCACGCACCGCTGCTCTAAATTTCTCTGTTCCATTCTTGCACTGGTCGCGCGTTGTTACAAAACACTAAACAGCTGGCGAAGAAATGATCATACAAGGGTCACCAAGGTCTCAATCGAGAGTAGATCCCTACTATAACAGTGGCGGAGTTACAGGTTCGCATTGTTACAACAGGCCGAGAAATAACATCGATCGCATTACTTTATTGTTTGACCTCGTTTCTACTACTGAGAAAACAAGCATCCTCTTCATCTTTTGAAACCGCTTCACCCACTTAAATTGTTGCAAAACATGAGTCATAAGTCCGTTTCAACGTTACTAACCGTTCATTTCGTTGAGAGCAATGCAGATTTTTTTAATATGATTTAATTTAAAATGAATTATCAGCTGAATTATGCGAAGTTTACATATAGTTATAAGTCTACACCAAGGTTTGCGATCACAGCGATCAATATATTCAGTATGATTCGTGCTAATTAAGAGGCGGTTCAATTCAATTGTCTGACCTCGTATATATATATATATATATATATATATATATATATATATATATATATATATGTGTGTGTGTGTGTGTGTGTGTGTGTGTGTGTGTGTGACGTCCAGCCGAAGCTGATGTCACCCCGGAAATCCTAATGGCGATTTAATGCCGTTAGTTACCTGCGAATTGCCCCCTTATTTTCGGCCAACGCCTTCGCGTATTGAAGCCGCGGGCTTCAATAACAAGCTGAGGGCGCGGCGCGGCGCAGCGCGGTATAACTTTAATACATGATAGAAAATATAATTATTAAATTAATGATAATAATTAACATAATAACAATAATATTAATTAAAATAATTATAATAATCATGATTCACAAAATAAGGTAACCACGGATAATAATAATTAACCTTACAACTTTAATAATATCTATAATAATAATTAAAAAAATAAGATAAACGCTCACGATAATAATTAACCTTATTAACAATAATAATAATAATTAAAACTATAATAATAATCATGGTTCGCAAAATATGATTAACTGCATAACCCTAATAATATCAATAATAATAATTGAAACTATCAAAATAAGATAACCATGATAATAAATAACTTTACATCATTAACAATAATAATAATAAAAATTAAAATTATAATAATAATTGTGATTCGCAAAATAAAATAAGCTTTCGCGATTATAATCATAATTATTTAAATTTCGAACATAAGACCTCGAAGCAGGAATTATATTTTTAAATATTATTTCATTATATAAATTCCATTTAAAATTCTTAGTTTTCTTCATAGTGTTGTTCTCGGTGATATTTCGTCCCAAAATTCGTTAGTGTATACAAAGGAGGAGGGGGTCGTAAAAATCGCATTAGCGCGCCCTCCGCTTCGTTTTGAGTTTTCAGCGGGGGAAAGTACGATCGGCGGGGAGGAGGAGGGGAGAGGCACTTTAGTCCGCGTCGTATTATGGCGGGTCCGCAGCCAGGCAGCCTCGTTTAGGCCGCATCTGGTTTTTATTGTGGGGGGGAGGCGTGCGCAGTTCGGCATTCGACACTGTTAACAGTCTCCAGTTTCTAGGAATAGGAAACTTTTGAGAAATTCTCGTTTCTTCTGGTATAGATACGTATACGTATATATACCTTTTTTTTAATGATGGACAGTGCCATCGCGACGTTGCCGAACGCTCGGCCCCCTTTTTCATTCTTCCTCTCTATTTCTATCTCACTCTCCTCCTCGCTCGAAATCTACGTACATTCCCTTGAAAACTGCAAGGGAATGACCACATTTGTGAACACTTATACTCGTACGTATACATATAGATCTATGTATATTCATACATATATATACCCCATATAGGTTGGTTGTTACTCGTTCGATGGCAACAAGCTCGGATAATTGGCACGTATTGACTAATCGAATTCTGACTCTTCTTTCTTCTAGTTATAGGCGCTATTAATCTATTTACAATGCTACGGTTACAAATATCGAACACGAATCTGTTATTATTATTACGGTGTATCTTCAAAGTAGGTATATTTAATTAATTCCACGCTAACACGTAATCAACCTTAGTACAAAAATATTTATCTACCTTAATACGCCTTATATTCATTATCGTAGTACTGATTTTCACGCTCTAGGTTCGTACCCAAAAGAAAAAAATATGTTTTTTTTTATTTATTTATTTACTTTTTTTTGTATTTTTTGTTTGAATATGTGCATATATGCGCACGTAGATACGGACATCGTACATCCATATATTCTCTAGTTGAGACTGCCATTTATGCTTATGTTTACGGATTCTTATTACTCTTAGTTTCATCGTTTCCTGCGTCGTTATTAATCTACGATATTCGTAATCTGTTCGCGTGAACGATTTTTCAGCCCTTTTTCGACAACGATTTCTAATATACGGAATGGACCGGAATATTGATTTGATAATTTCGCGGGTTTCGGACCACTCAGTAAAAACACGTAATCGCCTACTCTAAATTTCTTTAACGTGACGATCATACCGTTTACATAACCTTGATAGGTTGGAATCAAATCGGCTTCGCAAAGTGGAAGTCTAGCTAGTTTACCAAAAACTACTTCAAACGGCGTATGCTTGATACTTTCTTATATACATGTACTGTAGTTTCGCATCGCTATTTCCACCCATTCATCCCATTCGGAATCTTTTTCTGTGTATTGTTTAAGAAACTCTCCTAACGCGTGATGAGACCGTTCTAGGGACCCATTAGACTGAGGGTGGAAAGCAGTTGTTCTAACATTCTTTATTCTATATCTCTATGCTACTCTCTGCATTAAACTACTCAAGAAATTTCTGCCTTGATCGGTAAGTATCACTTTCGGAGCACCAAAGATACAGACGCATTTCTTTATGAATGCATCGTAAATTGTTGATGCTAAAGCGTTCGGCAGTGGGACGGCTATGCTATACTTTGATAACTGATCTTGCATTGTTAGGATATACTCATTTCCGAGTCTCGTTTTTCGTAACGGGCCTACTATATCGAGCGCTATTTTCTCGAATGTAGTATCCGGTGTGTCCGTAATAACCATGGGTTGTCTTGTTTTTACTCGTACGAGTTTCTTCAGTTGACAATCTATGCATTGCTGAATGCGTCTTTGCACGTCTGCCTTTAAGTTATCCCAGTAGTAATCCTGTCTAATACGATTGTACGTTTTAGAGACACCTCTGTGGCCGCCAATTGCTGAGTTATGCTATTCATAGAAAATTTCATCTCGACGATCAGGTGGGACAAAAATTCAACGTGCCTTTACAAATTATTATTTTCATATTGGTGTCTTTAAACTCATTTCGAAAAATACTCATGACTTCGCACCAGTCTAACCCTTGAATGTCTGTGAGTGAGCAATACTGAATTCGTCCATATTTTTTTCTAAACTAAATGTTTTCAACTCTTTACATGCCTTCTGCATGTTCTCTTTTATTTTTGACAATGATTCGGGCTGGTCACCCTTAATACTCATAGCAATTAGGAACTTACGATGGTCGTCCATATAGACGAACAGGCCCTTGCCAATAAGGCCCTCGAGCGTACAGTTCATAGCGCGCTGATATGCCACGCCTGCATTTTTCAAACCAAAGGGCATTCGTATGAACTCCAAATGCCCATCGCGAGTAGAAAAAGCAGTTTTATGCATGTCCTCGGGACTCATCGGTACTTCATGGAATCCGGAGACACAATCCATGGCGGTATAGTATTTAGCAGCACCAACAGTATCGAGTATTTCGATGATATTGGGAAGCGGGTCAGCCATTGCTACCGTTTTCTCGTTCAGGGGACGGAAGTCTACTACAACACGCAAGCGTGGTTTATTATCAGCCGATTGTTTTTTTGGTACGAGCCAAAGCGCTGACGAACAGATACTTCTAGAGTGCCTGATAACGCCTTTCTGCAGTAATTCATTCACTTGTCGGTTCACTTCATCTTTCAGAGCATGCGGCAATCTGTATTGACGCGTACTAACTGGAGCCTCGTCGGTTGTCGGGATCATATGAGCCAGTACGTTAGTTGTAGTAAGCTCGTCACCCTCAAAGTAAAACCGATTCTCGAGTTACTTCTCAACAATTTCGCCTCTTGTGGGTATTCTTTTTCCTCTAATTTATCAATTTGCGTGAGTTTTATTAAATTATCTAGGTGGTCAGGGAGTTTGGATAGGTCCTCACATAGTTCGGATGCTAAAGAAGATTATTGTAGTTTTCGTTACTCCAGTCAATCTCCTGAAAATTAGTATTATCGAACCGCATTAGAGATTTCAGATTTTCGAATTCCGGGTCGTGCGGTGCTCCTGCTTCAGGTTCTTTGTTATAATATGTTAATATATCTTCTTCACACAGGAAATCTAATTTCGTTTTTTTATCTTTAATCATAAGTATCATTTCTCGGAAATAAATAACAGCTTCAGCTTAGCGTAAAAAATCGGTTCCTAAAATCGCATCGTATGGTATAGCGCTGTTATTTGGCAATACATTCACGCCTGATTCTATGCCTAACATATTAAGCGGGGCGACACCGAGCGTCGGCGTCAATAAACCGCCAATTCCCCTTTAGGTAGATCTGGCGGGATGCGTCAATGTTGTTTATCGGCGGTAGTACTTTCGCCTTAATGACGCTCGCTTCCCATCCAGTGTCGATCAAAATTAATACTCCGTTCCAGTCTAAAAATAAGAACTTATTGTGGTTTCCGGAATAATTAGTATTGCGTATTTTCGAGTTGTTTCGTACCGGATCGTTCTCAAAGCCTAGCGTAAATTCATGATCTCCGTTCATTAACACATTTTTTTCGAAATTTGCTATTGCTTAAAGTTCGACGAGGAAGTTTATCCCCAGTATGCCATCATACGGGAGTTCAAAATTTTTTTCTACGACGTGGAATCTTAACGGCTTCCCGAAACCTTTAATTAGAGCAGTACCTAGAGATTGTATCACATTATCTGTTATTCTTTCAATCTTGTAACAGCGGTCCTATCGATCGCTATACTGTCTGGCATTTTTCCCTGCTTAATAATGTACCCATATGAACCTGAGTCGATTAAAAAGGTGATTACCGTGGGGTAGAACTTTGGCCTTTACAGCGGTTGCAACTCGGATGCTTCCTCTTCCATCCTTACCACATTGGCAGAGCGCATGGTGTCGAGTGGTGCCGTCGGCTGCGCTCTCGGCATGGAGGCACCGCTCAAGTTTCCCGTTCGCATTTTCTCATTATATATATATATTTCCTGCATTCGCTTATATGGTGCCCTCTATTTTTGCAGTAGGCGCAGCTCTGCGAGGAGGGGCAGGAGGACGTTAGGTGTCCAGGTCGATTGCATTTCCTGCAAATTGCCCGATAAGGGGCGATCATATTTGTAGCTTTATAAACGTCACATAAAGAATAAATAGTAACCTATTAGTTAAAGATATTTTTTTAAACTTTATAATGTTATATAACTAATGCAGAGTTAGTCGACGAGATAAGTTTCTGACGACCGTACCGCTTAATTAACCTTATTATTAATATATTAATATTATGAAAAATTAGTTGGTAATGTTTCTTCCTTACTCAGTCGTCCAGGTTTAGCTGCCTAACGGCTTCTTCTAGGAACTCTATATCTGACTCGCTTACGGACTGTTTATTGTTCAGTTCCCTGAAAGCGCGTGCGGTAATTTGCCAGATTTTTTCCAACCAAGCTTTAAGTTATTCGTTCCCTTTTCCTAACCCCTCTACTCGCTCTTCCGCACTGGTTATCTTTCGCAACAAGAAATTAGTATTCCTATGTGTCTCCGCACAGGCCTCTTGTAATTCTTCGATATACGTACGATTATTTCGCGACAGCGTTCCTACCGTACAAAGCGTCCAGTAGTGTGAACTCACTCGCTCTTCTACCGTGTTTAACCGGTCTTCGCTCGGTGCGGGGAGTCCATATTGAACCCTAGTATTTGATTGATAAGAGAGCAACGGCGTATGTATAGGGAGAGGAAAAGGGATACAGTACGCGCGAAGGTGAGTTGAGCAGGAAAAGGAAGAAATGAGAAAAGGGATTTTAAGGCAAAAATTAAAATAAGATTATAGTTAAAAAAAAAATCGAAGGTTCAAAGGAAAAATTAAGAAAAATAAAATTTGACATAAAGAGGATAAAGGTTAATGACGGTTAAAGTTTTAGTGCTGATGTAAAAATTAGTTAAATTTTAAAAATTGAAAAAGTGTAAAGAGAAAAAAAATGATAAATAAAAATAAAAATTATTAAGGATAAAAATTAAATTAAAATAAAATTATTTGAAAATTGCAGAAACATAAAAAAAATTAAAGATTCGAGTAGAAATGAAAATTGAAACTAGAAAAAAAAATTAATAGTTAGAATAAAATAATAATTAAAATGAAAGCTAAAAACCATAAAAAGATTAAGAATTATTAAAGGTTAAATGGCAGATGCAATAAAGATTAAAATTTAATTAAGAATTAAAGTAAAAAAGGTTGGGAATTAAAAAGGATTAAAACTTAAAATCTAGTTAAAATTATATTTGAAAAGGTTTTTTTGAAAGGTTAAAAAAAATATTTAGTCGTAAAATAAGTTGGTTAGTTAATATGTTTTAAAAATATGTTTAAAAATATTAAAATTTGAAAAATTTACAAATATATTAAATATATAAATATATTAAATATATAAATATATTAAATATATAAATATATTAAATATATAATATATTAAATATATAATATATTAAATATATAAATATATTAAATATATAAATATATTAAATATATAAATATATTAAATATATAATTATATTAAATATATATAAATATGTTAAAATATGTTTAAAATATTTAAAAAAAAATATTTAAAAAGAAAGAAAAATTAAGAGAAATGAAAGTTACAATAAAATTAAAGGTTAAAATAAAGATTAAAATTAATAAAGATTAAAAATTAGAAAAGAACAAAAAGAATAACATAAAACAGAGATTCAAAATTAAGAATAGATTTATACAATCAAAAATTGAATAAAAATTAATATTAAAACAATAATAATACTTAGGTATTAAAAGATGTAAGATGGGAAGGGAAATAAGGTATACTCAATAAATATGGATTTCGTTTAAACTCTACATTTATTTTAAAAAAGCCTATATGTGTGTACATAAAAAAATATGGTCTTAGCTTTATTCTTTCTCGCTCTCACTTGAAAAATAATTTTCTCTTCCACCCCGCGAGTCTCACACGGCTGGGTGGATCTCCCGATTCTTGGACGGGGCTTGGGGTCGAAATATCCTGCTCGGTCGCCTGGTCCCCCTTTTCCCAGCTCCGTCGCTCCTCCGCGGCGCGAAGTTCCTCGTTCGTCGGTCCGCAGGGGGTCACCGAGCAGCCGGACGGCTTTAGCCGGGGGCCTCGGATCGGCGACAACCACCCCAGCGCAGTCGTTTGGGCTGGGGCTGTCGGTGCAGCATGCAGCGGCACGGTCAGTTGCGCTGCAGCGCGATGTGGCAGTCGTCCGTCGGCAGTCGGCGGCGGCGCGGTCAGGTGCGCTGCAGCGGGCAATGGCACGACAGATCACGCCGATGGTAGGTCGGTGAGCTTAGGTAAGGTGAGCTCAGAAACGATACGGTATCCTTTCGTCGTCCATCGAGCGGCTGGGAGCGACTCGCGTTGTCGCGGCCGCAGTGGTTCGACGACGACGCCGGCTGTCGCACCAGTGGTCTAACCCTGCTAGCGGGGGCAAGCCCGTCGACGGGGGATAAACCAGGGCCAGCGGACGGTCAACGATTGGCTGGTGCAGTCCCAAAGGGCGTACGCAGCCCGGTAATACACCGCGCTTCGGTAGACGACTGTCGATGCTCGGAACGCCTTAGTCGCGCTGATAACTATTTTTTTTGTTTCCAAATGCCGGGGTGGCAAAAAAAAACGGCTTCCCGTTTTACTGGCCGCCGCGTCGCGAGTTCCCGCAAATATCCGTCGTGGATGGGCCGATATATTCTCCAAACCGTGTCTTCTAGTTCCCGATCGGGAACGCGGTTTAGCCCTTTTTTTCCGGTTTTCTTGTTCCGCTTCTAATATCTGCCCTCGGATCAATAAACGGGTCTCCCGCTGCCGCCTTTAGAAAAAAATTATTAAAAAAATTAGAAACAAAAAAATTAATACAGAACCGTTTCGCCCTATTTTCGCTTCGCGAACCGGCCTAACAATAACACGCGAAATTTCGACTAAAATACGTGAAAAGAAGTAGTATAAAAAGTATCCGCGATCTATGTACGTATCCCGGGCGAGCCCCCAATTTTTTTGTGACGTCCAGACGAAGCTGGTGTCACCCCGGAAATCCTAACGGCGATTTAATGCCATTAGTTACCGGCGAATTGCCCCCTTATTTTCGGCCAACGCATTCGCGAATTGAAGTCGAGGATACGAGAGGGCACGGCGCAGCGCGGTGGGTTTCGACGCTTTTTAAGGCCACATCCGGGTGGCTCTTATCCCAACGTGTCGGATTCGGAGCGGCGACGGTTCCGATATCCCCTAAGGGTAGCAGCGGCACGCTCTCGGCCTTCCACTATTGCCTTAGGCCGTCGTGCTTATTTTTAGCGGAGTCTTCGAGTCCAGCGACAGCTTTCTGTCTCCTAGACCCGTGTCTCCTGCTCTAAAAAGAAGCACGCGTATCGCGGAATGAAAGTTTTTTAAAAGAAAACTTAGTAGTATAGAATACTTACTTTTACTCTATAGCTTAAATACAAGGTACAAAGATTGTTTCGCTTGCTACAAACGCGACCGCCAGTCTGCTTTTCGCAGTCCAGCGGGCCCGTATTTATAGTCGGAGCACGGAGCCGCCGAATTTTTCCCCGCTGGGAAAATACATGGTAGTGGGAGAGATGAAGATACGTTTTTTATTATAGAAACATTGTACTTCCCTTAATCTCGTACAAATATTATTATGATTATCGCTTTCGTTTTCGCTCGACAAAGAATTTTCATATAAACTACATGGAACAAACCTAGGCATCGTCGTGAGTTATAAACTTACTTTAATATTTGATAGAAAATATAATTATTAAAATAATAATAATTGTTTCACTATAACGCTAATATAGAATAACATACTCTTATGAACTATTACGTTTTATGATGGTGAATACGCGTTAAAAATATGAAAATTAATACTAAAATTAATAATTGTAATAATAATGATACTACTAATAATAATAGTAAAAATCTTAGTAATAACGATCCTGATATTAATTCTCAAAATAATAATATACAAGTAAGATAAACACGAATGATAATAATTAACATAATAACAATTTTTTTTATAGAGGAGGAGAAAAATCCTTTATGGATCCCGGGGACCGGTCCTCGGGTATGTGGGAAACACCAACAGAAAGGCATACCCACTAAAAAACTACCTCCTCGGTGCATTCCCCCGACTGCTTCCTGCAGCTCTGAAAAGAGCTGCAAGCCGGAGTCGGCTGGCATGCACCGAGGAGACCTCCTCTCCCAGGCTCAACTCCCCACCCCGGAAGCCGCTGTTAGGCATTACATCGGGAAGGGAACCAGGTTGTTCGCCTTTGGGCGCTACCATGTCCCAGCAAAATAGAAGGATCTAGGGAAGGTCCGCCTTCTTCCGTCTGAGGATATCTGAAATAGGCAACCCTTTCCTATGCCTCTTGGCTGGAGAGTATCAGGGGGATGATGCCTTCCGGGGTAACCCTTCCGGCATCCTACCCCAATAGCTCCCTCTGCTGCTCTCACTGCCTGCACATAAAAAATGTATGATGGGCATCTCTTTTGAGGATCCACAGTATATACAAGCTGGATCCGCGACTTTGCCCATCTTTTGCAAGTATGCGCGGAAGTACCCATGGCCGGTCAGCATCTGGGTGACATAGTAATTTACCTTCCCATGCTGCCGACCGATCCACGGGGCCACCTGACTTATAAGTCTGGCGGTCCACCTTCCGCGGGTATCTTGCTTCCACCTATTCTGCCAGCAAGCCATCGAACGCTCTCTGGCTTGCTGCTTCCCTTCGGCCTAGCGGAGTGTCCTGTTCATCTGGTGGACGAAATTCCGCGCCTGGGCCAGGTCTACCGGGATCACCCCGGCAACCACTAGGGAGGTGGCCTCCGAGACCGTGCGATACGAGCACGCTACACGAAGAACGCATCTCCTCTGTACAGCTGCCATGCGCCTGCGATACTTTTTGTGTTGCAGTGCTTCGGCCCAGACAGCATCGTAAAGCATGACGGACTCAGCAGCTCGCAGTATCAGCCGCCTGATGCAGGGGCGTGTTCCTCCTATGTTCACCATGACCCTGCAAAGGGAGGCCGCCACTACCGCCGACTTATCCGCCGACCTCAGAATCTGTTCCCAGAAGGTAAGCTTCGTATCTAGCATCACCCCCAGGTAGTTGACAGATGCCTTGGTCAGGACCGACATCTCCCCAATAATTAGCGGCTGCACTCTGGGGACGCGATTCGTCGTAAGGAGCACAATCACAGATTTCGCCTCCGCTAGTTCCAGCCCGTGATCACCCATCCAGTCGCGAATTCTGCGCATGGTCTGATCAAGGCGTGTCTGTGCTAGTGTCAATAATAACAGCTGCCACATCATCCGCATACCCGATCAGCGAGCAGTCTTCCGGCATGTCCAACCGAAGGATCCCGTCATAGGAAATATTCCATAGATCGGGACCCAGGATGGAGCCTTGGGCCGCGTCACACGTTAACTCTTTTCGCTTAGAGCCCTCTGCCGTCTCGTACAGAATGGATCTATCCTTCAAATAATCTCCGATGATCTGGAATAGGCATTTAGGTACATTGAAGTCCTTCTCCAGTGCCCCCAGCACGTCTGTCCACCTAACCGAGTTGAAGGCGTTTTTGACATCGAGTTCATCAGAAGACACACGGGTCGGGAGAAGTGATTCCCCGGCTCCGTAGTCCTGGCCGTCTCCACTACCTCCTGAATAGCATTTATGGTTGACCGCCCTCTCCGAAAGCCATACTGCCTCTCGGAAAGGTCACCAGATGTTAAAAGTGCCGCCTGTAGGCGGGGTCTCACCAGCTTTTCCAGGAGTTTTCCGGCGGTGTCTAGTTTCCACAATTTAAAATACATAATCTGTATAGCTTAACTAAAGCTATCAGCATTCCACATTCCATGATGCCACTTTCACGATACATCATCTTAGTTCCACTTCCCATATGAGCGCTCTATGCATCGACTATCCGCTTTGTAATCTCGTTTGCCGAGCTCGACGATGTCTGAGGTTGAATTTGTTAGGATCATTCCGTTTTAAATAAATAAACTATCACTATTTATTTAAGAACTAAACATTTATTAGTATATAAGATTCATTTGTGGTAAATTCATTATCGCATTATCGCTTCACAGTCAAACGACTTATTTGACACCGCGGACTCGACTGCCTCTATATATTCGTGCACAGGCAGTTAAGGTTACATTCTTAAGTAATATAATATAAGTAGTACCAGTCCGAGTTAGTACCAGTCCCAGGCATTCAGAGGCTAAACAAGATTCAACTAGCCTGGCACGTCGAAGGCTGACCAGCGTGTTCCGTGAAGCATGCCCTGCAAAACGCCAGCAATCTCGAGTATTCCTCAGTGCCTGACAGTTGCCCAGGCTGAAAGCTCGGATGACCACCAGAGTTAGAAAAAAAGAGAAAGAGTGTGTGAGTGAGTGAGTGAGTGAGTGTGTGTGTGTGTGTGTGTGTGTGTGTGTGTGTGTGTGTGTGTGGGTGTGTCTGTGTGTGTGTGTGTGTGTGTGTGTGTGTGTGTGTGTGTGTGTGTGTACGTTTATGTGTAGAGAGAAAATAATACCTCTATTGAGGTCAGAGCTCTATTGAGCCAAGAACATTATAACGCATTCGAAAATCTAGTCAAAGAGCTCCTACAAACAAAGGAGTCTGTTGAAGCGATAGAGCATCTGCTTGAAGCAGATGTAATAGAGAAACCTGAATAGGTAGGTAGGGAACTGGCAGTTGTTAAGGAAAATATACACAAAGGATCATATAAAAATAACGTAATTTATACAAAATAAAGCATATACACGAAAATAGTGGACCGGCGCCATACACCGGTCCACAAAACTGTAAATCAAAAAACCGCAATTAAACACAAAGACAATATATATATATATATATATATATATATATATATATATATATATATATATATACGAACACAAATCTAATTTTCCTAAATAAGTAGACCAGCCTTATACACTGATCTACAAACTGCAATATACAATTAGCAATTAAGAAAAGCCTGCCTATACACTGGCAATCAACTCTAGTCTGAATATACAAGGCGAAATAAAAAGTGGTTCGGATCCAGTAAACTGTAGGTCCACAAAAGTCGCAATGATGTACAGATTTGCACCAATAGAAAAGATCAGCAATACTGCAAAGCTCTGGAGCACCACCGGCCGATAAAGCGAAAGCTAGGTTCGGCCGAGAATGTTTATGTACAACAAAGCATAACTGAACAACCTTTGTTTTTGTGTGTGTGTGTTTGTGTGTAATACGCTCTTTATGTTTCCTCGATGTCGGTGATGTTTATGCTATGCGATATCACTGAGTCACACACTCGTTGATGCTGAGATCGCCGCACTCGGAACTGCGCAAGTATGCCGCTCCTAGGCTAGGTGATTTAGCAATGTGCACGGCAGATTGACTTAGGAGTCGATTGTAATCGGTCTGTTCGACGCGGCTCCTCGTTACACGCGTAATTTTCCTTTCTGTTTGTTTTTCCTTTTCTGATCATTTGATATTAACTGCCTTGTTATATTATGTATGTTTTATAGTAAACATACGTTATTTGTTAGTTCTCGTTGCTTCGCAAGTGTTTACTCTTTATATATCAAAATTGGGCATGATCCGAATACGCGATATTCGTGCCTGAGGTTGTAAGCGACAATTCAAGGCTGTTCCTTCCTTTTGCACAATGAGGGTTGCTCCTCTACCGGAGTCTTTTGATACTCAGCTGCATATTGGAGTTGCCTATCGGCATCAATTACGTTTTCCGCTATCAAACTGTTTAAAAACGAGGGTAATTAAACTCTTTGATAACGAGGAAATTTACAAATCTTTGAAGGATGTTCCTCATTTATTCCAGTTTTTGCGTCAGTTATATTTTAAGTATTACTATTCAGTCATATGCGTTTCATTTTATTAGTACCAATAAGAAATAGTTATAATTTTAGTACTAATAATTTCTTATAATTTAACTATAGGTTTCACAGTAAGTTTAGTTAATTCATTTGTATTCATGCTTATTTTAATAAATAAAATAGTTCAAATACAATATTTTCTCAGGCTTTTCCCGGAAATCGTGAAGGTTTTATATATGTTTCGTGATATATAATGTTTCTCTTTAATACTCCAAGCCAGTCCTTCTCATCCTCTTTTTAGTTTAACAAATGATTTAGAATAAACTTTCAGACAGCAAATATTGGCAAAGAACGCCAACTGAGACAGAGAAAGAGACAGAGAAAGATAGAGAGAGAAAGAACAATCAGCCGCGGATTAGATAGCCTCAGGCTTTCCCTGACCCGCCGTAGTGCGCACCGCGTCGCAATGCGCGCACTTCGTGTCCGCGTCTTAGAAATTGTCCCCCTGCCCGCGTATCGTCTCCCTACCGTTTAACGCGAAAGTACGTCTCCGCGTAGACAACGTGGCATGAAGTTTCGTTTCCCCCGTACGTTGCGGATTCCGCGAGGAGTGGGTAGCGCGCAAGCTACCATACATGTAAATAGTCATTTAATAAATACCGTGTTATTAATTATTCAAAATCCTCGTGTGATTATTTATTGCAATTTCCCCGATGTCATTTACTCCCCGTTTCAACTGCCGCCGGAGCCAGTGTGTGCGTTAGAGGGGCTCATACACACGCACACGTATATTCATACACACGGAGATGATGGCTTACGAGCAACGCAAAAAGGCGGTTACAATTGGCGCCCAACTTGGAGCTCGCGATGCAATGTAAGATATATGCAAATACTATATATGCATATACGGCACGCGTATTAGTGTTTTCTCGCGTTGAAAGCAATAGTCCTCTCGTTTTTCTTCTCGTAGAAAGTCAATAACATAAGAAAAATGCACCAAATAAGCCGCGAGTTTATGCGCATAAAAGAACAGCCATCTTAGTCGTGTACGCACAGAGATGCGCAGTGGCGATTACAGGAATAAAACAAAAAGAAAAACAGCTATCAATCTGCTGTGAACTCAATAAAATTTTATGAGATAGAACCAACAGAGATTTTCAATCAAGCTAAATATATTATATTATCATAATATAATATCATAAAGTCATTTTTAAAAAGAGGCTGTTAACATTGCCATTCTTCGCAGAAATATACCAGTAACTTCTTACTGGAACAAACTTGATAAATATAAGTTTTTTATACCATTATTGACTTCTAATGACCAAAGGTCGAATACTGGAAATGTGTACACATAGCCCGCTGAGTTCAAAGTAATCATATATGTATTCTTTATATATTTGTACATAATTTTTAATATGCACGTGAAATATCTTCCAAACATGTACATGTTTTCATTTTTATTTTCTAATATCCACTTTAGTCGATCTTCCATTGCTCAGATTCCTCTAATATAAATGTTGTTCTCCGCTTTTACTCGTATATTAAAGCCGCAATATTCATAGTTACCAGCATTCCCTTTGTAGGTAATTGTGATAATAGCTTGTGCCTGCGTCACTTCGTTGTTTCGAAGTGTATAAGTGAAGTAAGACTTCAACACCTTCCAAGAGCAATATCGGTAAGCTAAGTTGACTTGTCCAAGTCTATCGTTCGATATTCTCACAAGAAAGTAGAATAAGCGTATTTACCAGCATTCTAGTAGAATTCTGAAAACCACTGAAAAATCTCTGGATACTCTCAAATCTCTCGAAAAATCTCGTCTCCAGCGCGGAAGCATGACTTACTTATAGTTCTCATTCACAAACTTGATTGCGGGTAGAAAGCTAAAGCATAAAAGGCCACTCCTTATCTGTAGTATTAAAACTTCAGTAAGAAGAAACTGAATGCCAGTTCCCAGGCGGATAGGGCTTGAAACTTATCATAATAATGTAAGCGGCGCGAACAGCTTAGAAAGAAAGAATCAATATTTTTAAGAAGAAAAAAGTTACAGACAACCACAGGCATGGTGGACATAAATTTCATAAAGTTTGGTTAGAAAATTAATGTTTTTTTAAAAAATAACTTGTCAGTATATTCTTATCCATTTCCCCTGTATTCCCACTACTGACTTATTTTTTCCCCATAACTGACTCAAACAACAGCATCATTTAGCAGAGAGAGAAACTAAATATAACAATTTTCAGCATTATTGGTGTTCGAAACTATAAGAACATACAGAAAAGTAAGCTCTACTTCATATAAACAGGCATAACCTGTACACAGCCAATACATTGCAGGTGGTAAATTTTTGAAAGTGTTTAAAGTATATGAACAATGTGAAATTTCGTGACTCTGAGAAATGCTTCTATTTTGGTATGCCCTCCACAATGATGGAAATTGATGATAAAAGAAATTAGTAACAATTGCTGATATTTGAGAAGAAATTAAACAATAACATTTCCCCTATCGCTAACATCAGTACTCAGTACATGCAAGTGACTGAAATATAAACATTATTCAATGTTAAGATTGAATTAGAAAGAATTTGCAATGCATCAGTTTTAAGCAATAAATTGTTAATAATTTTTTATATATAAATTATTAAATAGCTATCTAAATAAACTAAGTATATAATTATTTTAAATTATAAACAGCATTTATTGAAACTTCTTATGTGTAAACGTGCTCAACAAAAAATTTTTAAGATACATAGAATAAAGATAAAATTATATACATGATATTATTAGAAAAATTTGTGTGATTTGAATAGCAGTTTCTTTTGTTAAATCAAGAAACAGGATCTTTAGCCTGATAACATCAAATAAGAAGTTTTGAATTATTTTTCGCTAAATAACAAAAAGAAACTAAAGCAGAAATATTAATAATTATTTGCAGCAGTATCGTGTCAATAAATATAATTTTTTATGTGATGGAATACAGGACTTAATAGTAGTGTTCAAGCAGCTACCATAGGTATTCGCACTTAGAGTGTGTATTTGGAATTGGACTTTTTATAACGGATATTTGTTCCTCGGATCAGCTGGTGAAATTTATAATTAATATATAAATAATCTAGACAGGTGATTATTAACTACAAAGCAAAATTCAACATTTCAACCATAGGATAGACAAGAAGAATAACTAAGTCAACATTATTAAATACAATTATATTATCTATTATAATTTGAATTATCAATAGAAATATTCAAAAACAATAATAATAACAGAACAATAATAATAAAATAATCATATCAGAACAAAAATCTAACAGCATACAAGTAACAGTATAACAATCAACGTCGACTAAAACAATTAAATAAACAACATTAGTAAATATAATCAGAACAATATAAACCACATGAATCAATAAAACCTATATTATAGCTAATTGTCATAAATAATAATATCAACAAAAAACTGTAATAATATTAAACATTATAATTAATAATATGAAACTTTTTTTCTTCCATTTATACAAAATAATTAGCTTTTTTTTTGTCTTTCCTTTTTGCAAGCTGTTGACAATTTTGAAAGTATCTGCTACACAATTGTATCAGATACTTACAGTGTTGTACACAATTGTATGAGATACTTACAATGTTGAAGAAATTATAAAGAAAAAATCATAAAACTAAGCAGACGCGATTGATGTGAAGCATAATTCGCCTTTTTATAAGAACACATGGAAACGCAACACTCATCAAGGCAAATGATATAAAATAACATAATAAAATAAACATAGTAAATTTATAAGAAAAGAAGAATAATAATAATACTCGACAGTATCAGCTAATCTATTGAAAATGATAGGAATTTATTTGAAATCAACGTAAAATTACCCGAATTAAATAATAATAATTAAGGAAATAAAAATAAAAGAAATTTTCTTTTATTATTTATTTAGCAAACATTAATACAAATAATTATCAATTGACACATTTCACACGAATTAATTCATATAAATTAAATAAAAGAGCAAGAAATAGAAAAGAAAACATCATACTTATATTTCAATCCGACATCTGTATTAACTCCACATAAATTTTTCATATATCTATTTGTTTGTGACTTCGCACCACTGAGCATGGTACGTATACCACCCAACATTTTCGGTTAGTAGCCAAACTACCGAATTTTCCTGGCCTCAAGTTTGAAACAAACTAAATCGAGAACCGTTGATATTTAGTAATAACAAAATAAAAATGTATAATTATATAATCATTGAAAAAAACAGAAATAAAAATCAAACGAGATGAAGGAGTTTTTCATTACACCTGTACATGCAGAACAAGTGGAGTATCTCGATGCGGCACGTTATCACAGTGCGAAATCAACTCGTGTAACTAAAAGAATAAGACGAGGATCACTATTGACGACTTTTGTCAACAAGAGATTTATACACATCTTCTTTCTGATATCTTGCCCTTTACACCAGCGTATCATCAAAATAGACATTCAGCATGGCGCACCATCAAACAGTTGATGCCATACGGAATCAAAGCGATGATACTGAGAATAAACACCCTAAATAACTGAAGTCTTAGACGTGCTCAGCTCCGCAGCACTTGACCACGGCCAACCAAATTTACCATCTACTGCACCATTTACCAGCTACATACACAGCCATATGCACTACAGGAGAACACGTGGAAGAGATTGTCGAGAGTCTGGAAGAAACTATGAGCAGCTTGGATATTCCAGACGCTGTATATCCTGAAACTAATCTCAGGAATACTGTATTTTGGCCAATCCACTGCACTCTTAGACTTGAGCAAAAGCTGCGGGATAAAACGCAAGGCTCGAAAGAACTCATAAGCTTCTATCTCAGGGACATGCGAGTACTAATTGATAAAATGGTACCTGCATACACTCTTGCAGCTCAATTAAGCCGGATTTATCGGAACCTGCATCCGGTGTCTATCGACAAAATCAATAGAAACGACTTCAACTCAATCGATGAGCTACAGCTCATTGGACAACAAGTAGAATTAAAACTGGAGCTCAACCGCTGCTATAAAGAGCCGTCACCGGTAGAAGAGCGAATGGTGAACACTGCAGTCTGTTCCTTATCAGAGAGAACAAACAAGTGCTCGAGCGTATCAGCTGTCGAGAATGACAAGCCACCAACCATCAAGATGACAGTGCAGATAGCACAACCATCAGCATCAAGACTGAACATGACAACGATACACCGCGCTTCCGCGAAAGAAAAGAGCAGGAGAGGGGCTTCAGCTCAGAACCTGAGCGCAAGACATCACATCCAAGACGAGCTGAGGAAGACTTCAGGGCTCGCCGGAGCGCATTATCAGGATATAGGTCACCTTCGCCGAGATACCGTAATCCACCACTATGCCCAATATTTAGAACATGAACGCCGTCTCGCAATAAAAGTACCTCACTCCTACGGTATCGAACTTCCACCCAATATTTCTACCAAAGTCCATCGTGTAGCCGACCGCGAGATCAAGGCGACTATGATCGAAGAAACCAACACGGCCCACGAACACGACAGAGGACCTGAACCGTGTAGTCGATACAATGACTTTGAGCACTGGGACCAGCAACGATCACGAAGTCTAAACGTGATTATAGAAACACTTCTGGAAACGGAAGAAACACCTTGACGAACGACGCAATGGCGGTTCGTAGCGTGGCGACAACCTGCTAGGCCTATCAACAGACTCGACATTGATCAAATACATGCCCCAACAGAAGTCATTTATTCTCTCACAATTGCGACGAACGGCACGTTATAACATCGAACTGTACACGATGTGGTCCCAGAACTAAGCCGGGAAAAGCGTGAGGCAAAGGATTTGGCAATGGATGTCATGAACGCACATCCGAACCTCTAAGCACAAGAAAAAAATAGATTTTTCCTAAACATTGAGTTAACAGATAAAGTCCTTCCCGGACTTATTGACCCGGGAGTACGAAAATTCTACATAGGCCCAGTACCGAGAAAGTTAGTAAGATCAGCAATAATACCGCTGATCTCCTACATATTAATGCCTGGTGGAAAACTATGCCCCAATGATGGCGAGATAGACCTGCTACTTACCTTCGATGACCGCCAAATTAGGGCAAGGTTCAATGTAGCAAAGACATTCAGTTATGCCTTGTTACACATAACATTCCCGGCCGTACTTAGCTTTCGTTTTATCGGTTGGTTCTGCTCCAAAACTTTTCGTTATTTCATAGGTCCCGTTGGAAACCTCAACGCGTCGCGTCCCCCCTTTTCCCCGTCCTGCCGTATAAACCTATGTCTGCGGAACCCGCTCCGTGGTGTTTGTCGTCATCGCGCGGCAAATTGTACGCGTAATTCAGGAGTGCGCGAAATCGTAGATGCTTGCTCAAGTGTGCAAAATGCTTGATCCAGGTACCATTCGCAGATCAGCCTTGACGTCCGTCATATCTGTCACGTTTAATTCTGATTAATTCGATTTCTGATTTTAATTTAACAAAATTTCTTTCGCCTATAACGCTGTTCTTAGTAAACGCGATATTCGCTCCTCGTCGGACCGCCACTTTTCCTCGCTGGAATCGTTCGGAGCTCATGCCACAACCGGGCACCTTCTCTCTGATGGCTGTATTCACCGTCCTTCTGATGGAGGCACTCAAGTACCTATTATAATATATATATATATATATATATATATTAGGTATACTTTACTTATATATTAGGTATACTTCACTTCCGCCGTTTTCTTTTCGAATTTCGAAACTTTATTGCAAAAACCTATTTATAAGTCAACGTATTGTCTCTGGTCACTACTTTCTCCCATCTTTCGGGTAGCATACGAAGCCCACGTTGAAAAAACTGATCATCTTTTGAAGTGATCCACAAATCGATCCAATTTTTTACTTCTTCATAAGGCCGGAAGTGCTGGTCAGACAGGCCGTGTATCATTGATCAAAACAAGTGATAGTCTGAGGGAGCAACGTGTGGAGAATACGACGGGTGAGGTAGAACTTCCCATTTCAATCAGTTCAAGTATGTCTTGACCACTTTTGCAACCTAAGTTCGAGCATTGGGTCGAACACTCGGACGGATTTTGCGATTATGATCAAAAACTATTTCGAGAATAATGAATAAGAAATTGGGTCTCAACCGCCTGATCATTTCGCATTTAGTATCATCTGACTACCACTGGTTTCAAAAAATGCAGAACGCTCTTACGGGAAAACGCTTCAGTTCAGTAGAGGGAATGAAAGATTGTCACTTTTCGTTCTTGGGATCAAAGGACGAGAAATTTTTTTGGTCCAAAATTCATAAATTGCCAGTAAACTGAGGAAAAGTTATAGTTGTCGATGGATGATACTTTGACTAAAGCATACGAAATAATTAACCGTATATAAACTTTGAAAATTATTCAACTGATTGAATTATTAATATTATATAAAAATAAACCTGCACATCTGCCAGAAAATACTTCATTTTAAATGCAAATACAAACCTCTTTATTTGAATAAAATTTAGTACTTGATTTCTTATATACATGTTCATTCTGGCAATATCCAAAGTACACATAATGAATAAGTTTATTTCATAGATAATCTCAGGGATAGAATAAAAAAAGAGATGGCTGCGCCAATTGATTAACCTTTTATAAATCATCCTTTTAAGAAATTATAGTAATCATACGAGCCGGTTGCCCAGTCCTATTTTAGAAGTCGGGGCAAGGGCCGCTGAAGCCTTAAAAGAGCCGGCTTCATACTTCCTTCGACCACGAAGGAAGTATGAAGGCTATGGACCTCTGTCGGCCCCATCGTAGGCCAAGAAGACGCAATGAGCGGCAGCGCGCCGAGCGCAACTCTCGGCGTCACTGCAACTAGAAGGCTCATCGCGAGCTCTCTACGAGGACCTCTGGACGTGGGACTTAGAGCTGCCAGACCTCGCGCTTTTTGAAGCCAGTTCGAAGGACGAAAAACCGGAGAGGACTGTCCGAAGCGATACCGAGCACCCCCGAAGGACAGGATCTTCGGGCGGAAATGGGTATCCGCCGTCCCACTCGGCCCACCCTCGCGATTCTTCCTCCACGGCCTTCCTTTACGGAACTCGTGGGCGTCCAACTCGTGTTCAAGCTCCCCAGTGCGCCCTTTCTTCAATCCGGCGGCGACTAAAGGACAAGGGCATAGCGGTGGCGCCGCGCATTGGCTTGGTGGAAAGGGCTGCCCCCTATCCAAGTCTGAGTCCGAGTCGGTGTAGAGCGGTTCGTACACTCCGGCCGGCTCCGTTCGTTTCTCTATACCGGAATCACCCCCGGTATCACTCTCGATGGTCATCGAGAGAACAAACGGCCGTTTACAGGGCCCACAAAAACATTTAACGTTATTTTCTCAATTATTCGGGACCTCCTTTCCTTTCTCCCAAAAAATCGAAATCATCACACCACTTTAACAGTTCTAAGTACATTACTGCGCCGTATTATAAATGGTATTATATATATATATATATATATATATATATATATATATATATGTATATATTATACCGAGGCCGCAACCAAAATGCGACTCGTCAGCCGCGGCGTGCGCCGAGTGTAATCGCTGCACGACCTCGATGCGGCAAGCCGGCCGGCCGGCGGAGGAGAGCAGAGCGGGGAGAGGGGAGAGCGAAGGGTCGACGCAGAGAGGAGAAGAGAGCAGTTTTTTCAGTCTCGTTTTGATATAGTGAGACGACAGTCACGTGCGCCTGAGACGTGCTAGGAAAGATCGACCTCTCGACAAATTCCGCACCGCGAGTAGCGACGTGTCCCGAGTCATCAAGGAAGAGGAGCTCGTGAAACCACCAACGGACCCATACAGGAAGCCCTGCTACTCGCGCCGAAGCCCAGTGTCTGCCGCGTTAGTGCCCGGTTTCGTTCCGAATCCGCGCAGACGGTGTAGGCGGAACGCTGCCGTTTGTCGCTCGCGAGTATTCCTGCGTGCCGCAAGGCGTCGACGCCGGTATTCCTGGGGGACGCCCCATCTGGAATACGCCCAGGTTAGTTCATGCGGGTGCGCCTTTGCGAGGCGCTCCGCCAGCAGGCGGACGAGCGTGCGTGAGAGAAAGAGGGAGTGCGCACGCGTATTGCGGTTTGCGCATTTCGCACATTATTATTGCAGGCGCGCGAGCCTCGCGGCCTTTCATATTGTAAAACGGGAGAATATCGTGTTGAAATAAAGTCCATATTCGAACGACACGTTCGCGTTTGTGTCGGTTCTTTTTCTGTCCTCAGTCACTACCTCCCCTGTACAATTTCCCGCATCGCACTGATATTGCGCGCAGTATCCACCCGCCTCCGCGTACATGGTGAACAGTTTCCGTCGTGCGATCTGAGTTAGCTGCGGAGGAAATCTCTCGTTGCCGGAGGACTGCGAAATAACAGCTGAGTAGGCTCGCGTATACGCAGGCCGATTTTTTTCTTTTTAACGGACCGAGGCTTCGCCGCCGACAGGTGCTTATTCCCCAGACGGCGAGAAGCGGGATCGACATGGGTTGCGCGCGGACCGTACGGGATCGGTCGCGCGTCGATATTCGAACTGGCGTTCGCAGAATCGAATCCACCCCGTTACAAATGGCGCCCAACGTTTGAGGGATAATTTAAATTCGACGTTCCATTTCGAACGTGTACCCCTCTGATATTTATAAAATAAATAACGGAAAAAAAGTGCGTTCTTTTTTTCTCTGCTAAATAAATTTCGCGTACGGCAAAGTAAAATTTGTATTAATATCCACTGTTTAATAATTTTTCTGTTAATACATTTAATTTATGAATTAATTGATTCAGCAATATTTGTCTCGTAAAATCGAGACCAAGCTCAAAAAAAATATATAGAGCAACAAGAAAATTTTTTTTCTCTCTCTTTTTTTCAGAGAATTAAAAAGTGGAGTATTTCCTTCGTCTTACACATATTCGAAGGATTTTATTGTATGCGACTAGGTTGACAGAATCCAGTTTGTTTTTCGGTTATTCCTCGTGTTCGCGGGAGCTTGTTGGGTGTATGAGCGTGACATTGCGAGCGAACGTGTCTTTGTTTTTAACAAACCCAACTAGTGTGTGTGAGTGAGACGGAGAGCTGTAAATAAATTAAAACAGCTCTCCAAAAGTATCAAGGTGAATTTTTTCCTCTTTTTTTTCTTCTCTAAGGCTTTCAGAGTAAAATAGATAAATAAACACAATTTTCCTTTTACTATTTTTTATCCAAAATTTATAAAATCTTTCGATTTCTTTTCTTTGGATTTAAACTCACACACTCTAAGAACTGAGAGATAGCGCTAAGTAGAATAAATTTACATAGCATTAAGGTTTTTTATAGATCTGTGAATTATCGCATTTATTTGTGAATGTATCGCAATAAATAAAAAAAAAACCTACCTTTCCCTCTCTCTCTAAATACAGCGAGCGTTAATTAAGCGAGCGCTATTAATCTCAGTTCAGCGTCGTATATAATTTTAATTATTATTATTATTCATTGCTCAAAACGGAGCAAAGCAGCGTCCAAATCGAATACGTGCACGAGATCGAAGATTGGATTACTTCTCTCGGCACGGAGGAGCTAAACGCTATCCTCCACTTTACAGAGCTGAGCACTATCGGCTCACAACTCCGTAGATGCAATCGCCTATGCCTGTGGCTGCTTGGAGAGCAGAGGCCGAGTGAATTTATCCCCGCGCCCTACAGCGAAGACGAAGCAACAGCCTTCGCCCGTCGGGCCGAGCTCAGACGCACATTCATAGCCGAGAAATCATCCGCTCGCGCCGTTAGGCACCGTGGAACTGTCGATTACGGAACGGCAAACCGCGCAGGCAACGGATCACCGCGACGAGCCCCAACCGACGGAGTCGAACGCAAACGATATTGGTGCGCCGGCCGACGGCAAACTAAGTGATATCATAGAGTATATACGCTCGACGCGCGCTTTGCAGTCGCAATTGGTTCGACAGGTGGAACGGCTGACCGAAATCGTTCTGAACAATCAACCTGTGGCCACTTCAAGCATGAATGCCGACATGCACGAATTTATACCCGTCGGGCAATATCCGCCACCGTCAGCTATCGCACCGGCCGACGGACAGACGCAAGCACGATTGCGTGTGAACTTTAAGGGACGTTCACATGTCGTTATTTCAATCAGCCACCCACAACAGCAGCGGTTCAAAGTGTGCTCCATGCTCCTGTTACTACAAGTCCGCCGCCGAATACCCCGACTGCGCCGCGGGGTGCGGCCAAAGCCTGGAGGGGGTTTATCACCGATCGGCGCAAACGACATAAACTCGCGCCGTTCTGTGAACAGCTCTGGCTTGCCAAAATCCCGTGATGTCGGACACATCGTACGACGGTGGAACATCCGCTCCACGGGGGAAAAAGACGAGAGTATCGACCTCTTCTTGACAAGAATAGAAGAGTGCCGAAGTCTCGCGTGCCTGGACGAGAGCGAAGTGCTATCTTCGCTCTCAGAGCTCATGGAGGGTTTGCGGGCATGTGGTACCGCAACAACCACGAGCGATGGCATACCTGGGCCGACTTTTGTCAAGCGGCCCCCAGATTTTATGGCAACAGTGCGCGACTATTTAACGTGTCTGCTTACGATCTTCAGGAAACAGATACCGCAGCCGAGTGAGCAGCATCAAGTCGAGCTGCTCCATAAAAATATACAGCCTCGTCTTCGAGGCCGGATCCGGCGGGATCAAATTCATTCGGTGGAAGAATTTATCGATGTCGCGATACTAATCGAACAGATCGAGGCTGAAGAATCTTTTAAGCCGCCCCACCGTTGAAAAATTAGGTCGTACCAGAAGCTTCGTACTGGTACGTGAAGCGACAGCGAAAAGCTGCGAAAACGTGTGGAACCAGCAAAGCCACCAACGAAAAGGCAAAGGCGGCGTCGGTCAGCGTCGCAGCCGCAGAAGTTTCTCCGGCTGCAAAGAATGCTAGCGAGCCGATATATAAGGACTTGCTCGACGAAATGCGCGAAATTCGCGAGCGTTTCGAACGGATGAATACACCTGCCGGCGGGAGCAATACCTCGCTTCCCGCGACAAGCCAGAGGCAGAAGAACGTCCTGACAAATAACATGAAGAGCGGAGGAAGTCCGAAGGGATCACCGCCGCTAGCGAAAATCAAGGCAAATTCTCGCATCGCGCTAATATTGCGCGCAGTATTCACTCGCCTCCGCGGGCACGGCGAAGAGTTTCCGCCGTGCGATCTGAATTAGCTGCGGACGTGGTGCTCGTTGCCGGAGCACTGCGCACGAAACAGGTAAGTAAGCTCGCGTATACGCGGGCCGATTTTTTTTTCTTTGTAACGGGTCGGCGCGCCGAGACTCCGCCGCCGACGCGTGATATTCGAACTGGAGTTCGCAGAATCGAACCCACCCCGTTACAATATATATATATATATATATATATATATATGCAGGCATCAATAAAATATATATAAATTGTATAGACATTAATATAAGTACACACATTATTAATACACAAATTAAGAAAAAATTATAAATTAATATTAAAAAGAATCAGAAAAAATAACTAACAAAATATTAAGAAAAATATATATAAATAAAAATCTAATAAATTTGCCCGATTGACGTGGTTGCCGAGATCTGTTGTAACAATGATATTAATTAAATTAATATTCTAATTTAAATAAAATTGGAATTGATAATTTACATCTAATATTTCAAAATTGTGCATTTTATCTTAATGGAAAAGCCTCGCTTGCAGTTATAATTTAATAATAAAGTTTAATAATAAAACGATTTTAATAATAAAGTTTCAAGTTTAATAGGTAAAACATTTGTAATAATAAAGATTATATCACGTGCGCTGAGAATGTCTTGAGATTCACTATCCGCTATCCTGCCGATAACATATCTCCCTCGTCTAATCAGTTCCGCTGACACAGGCATACTGAAACTTAACGGCCACGTCGCGAAATTTGAATACACGAAAGAATACTCCCTAATTTACGGCTGTTGTTCCTGCACCAATCTGCGCTGCTCCATGCCGTCGTGATTTACACAATCTGTGGCCACTTTTCCGGCACCGCGCCGGACCAATCTTTACCGTTTGAAGAACGCGCTTGATACTATACCTTAAATCATTATAATATAACAAAATTAGTAATAAAATATTTTTTTGATTGATATAATTATTGATTGATATATTTTTTTGATTGATAGAATTATTATTGCTATTGGTGGTAAATATATTGATGTACTCTGTGTTATTTGCTTTTCGCTACCGACACTTTTGCCCTATCTTTATCTCTCCGGTTAAAGCGCAGAATTGCGTAAGCCGTACAATACGTAACATTTGGAAGGAGGTATAATAGGTACAGAATAAGGTTATTTGTACATGTTATTTAGAAATTTGTATGAGTAAATATAAATTTCAGAAATTACAAAAAGAACGGAAAAGAGTATAATAATAAGAATAGAACATTTTTTAAGAACGTACGTGCGACCTTGGACACCCCGAATACTGGAGCAGAGAATTAATTATTAATATAAATAATAATATAATCTAAAATAATAATATAAAATTATTTAATAATAATATAAAATAATATAAATAATAATATTCATAATAATATAAAAAATAATATAAACAATAATACTCATTCTTTCCAATTTTATTTAATGATTCCTTTGCAGCGATGTATTCTACTAATATAAAACGCAGACCGAACTGGCGGTAGTCGACGTCCTCAGCACGTGGTGAGACGACTTAGTAAGCGTTAGAAAGTGGAAAAACAACAGTTGAAAACGGCTCCACGTATAGCGAGGGTATATTAATAAAAACTCAAACGCGAAGGGTCACACAAAGAGAATAAAATATTTTTCAATCGTTCTCGTTAGGTAAAAATAATTATCCTTCCCCTCTTCCAATAAACTACCTTAATAATACAGACGGAACTGAGACATACAGAAAAGTGTCTCATACCTCATACAGGATTTTAACCCTATCTGTCTAGTTAGATTAGTGACGACTAATTGCCCACTAGGTAAAGATTACTGAATATTAAGAAAAAAATTGTATTGTTTTAGCTAGTTTTTTTCTTATAGAAATCGCCCACGCAAGACAGCTTTTGTAAAGTGCACGAGGTTATAATCCTAATACATCCGAAGACTAAAGCGTCTTCTAAGAATATTCCTAAGGTCCTTCTCCTGGGCAGAATGAAGAGTTCAGACGGTTCGATAAAATGTTATAAGTGAGATGAATGGAGCTACCTCTCTTAACAACTACCCGAAATGTTATCAATATGGGTCAATCGATTTGCGCTTCCAACGTGTGCCCAAAAAACACAGTTCATGAACCTTGTTTCTTGAATCCTCAGCCGTGCATGACCAATCAGGCTAAATCTGATTCTTATACTATCGTGGAACCGTTAACGACTAAGGAACATGACAGTGGCGAATTGAACCTCGGCTAGACAGATGTACGGCCGGAGGAAGACCACTGGTGGATTCCGGTAAAAATTGCAGTGATCTGGTGCTAGAGGCTCGAATTCAGAAGAAAATACTCATTTCGATCTCACCAATAAGTTCTTCAGGTTGGTGTCCATTGGTCTCGCAGTAATAACCCTGCACGAACAACAGCAATTTCTCATGCTTCAATCTTTTTCGGGGTTATATTAGACCATTTCGTCATCACTCCTTTAAATCATACCGGAATAATCCAGAAGAGATAAAAGCATTAATGTATTCAACAACCACCATGCAGCAGAATAGATATTTATATTCACATCTTTGAATTCTTTTGGTATATATATTTATTTTGAGTTTTTATAAATTTATTTAGTTAAATTTCTTTAATTAAATTATTATATTACTATGTATTCGTAAATTATATATTTCATGTAATATAATTATTTAATAAGTAATGATGTGTTTATTCTAATTGTATTAATGTACGTATTATGTCATTTTCAATATATTAATGTTTAAATTAAATATTTAATAAAATGAAATATTTTATTAGTACTGAATGTTTTTACTTAAAAATATAACTTAGAAATATATAAACATGTGAATGCACTAAATTAAATCACAGCATATACACATATGAATTTCGTGGGTATAATATGGTCACATAATGATGAACGATATAAGTTTATATTAATTCTACTATTTAGTACCGACGCAGAAGCTGTTGATTTGATCAACATGTGACCGGTACTTCGACTTGAGAACTGCATCGTGTACGTCTCACGCGTAACAGCAATCGTTCGCTAATCTGGAGCGGCCCTGCAATCTGAGCCTAGTTGAGTACGAAGTGTACTCAAATAATAAGGTGACGTTTTAGTTTTCTCAAAAAATATTTATTTATTAATCAATACTTATGTTATTCCGGTCAAAGTAATCATCATCAAATATAAAACGCTTGTACCAATGCTTTTTTCAATCATCGAAACACTTCTGATAATCATTTTTGATAGAGCCATGAGTTCTTTCAGCGATACAGTTGTTATCTCCTCCAAATTTTATGATTGAATATCGATATCATTTCATGGGTATTTTCAGTTTTGGGAAAAGAAAATAATCACTGGATGCCAAATCTGGTGAATATGGGTGCTGAGGCATGACTATAGTGTTAGGGTTGTTGAAATATGTCTCACAAGCAACGATGAATGAGCAGGTGCATTATCGCGATGCAAAAGCCACAAATTATTTTCCAAACTTCCGGATAATTTTGACGTATCGCATCTCGCAATGGGCGCATAATTTCAAGGCAGTACTTCTTATTAACCGTAAGACCTTGTGATAAGAATTGCTGATGAAATACGCCACGGTAATCAAAGAAAGCAGTGAAGAAAACCTTGACATTTACCGAACTTTGTATTCTTTCTTCTCTTTCAGATTTTCTGGGCTGTCCCATTGGAACGATTGAGCTTCAGTTGCGATATCATAACCATATACTTACAATTCATCGCTAGTTATAACCCTTTTGAGAAAATCAGCATCATTATTGACTTTGATCAACACCTCCTGAGCTACGGGCATGCAACGGTTCTTTTGATCAAAATTAAGTAGTTTTGGAACGAATTTCGCTGACGCACGTCCCATGCTCAAAACGTCCAAAAAAGTATCATGATATAAGCCAATCAATATGTCAGTATGTTCAACTACTTCTCTGATAATAATTTGACAATTTTATAACATAATATCTTTCACTCATTGAACTTTCTCAAATGTTGTTGACGTGCTAGGACCTCCAGGGCGAGGTTCGTCTTCGACATTCTCTTGGCCTTCTTGAAACAGCCCGTGCCACTTATACACATTCTTTTTACTCAAAGTAGACTCAGCGTATGCAACTGTCAATATTTCAAGAGCTTTAGAGCACTGAATTCTATTTTTGACACAAAATTTAATGCAAACTTTTTGCTCTATTTTTATTGTAACAGAATATCACCGAGCACAGGAAACATTGATAACTTTATATGTCTACCATAAACACACAAATAATTCTATAGAGCTAAAGCCGTGAAAATATGCTCCGTACATCTGAACCAACAAAAAATAAAAAAAATCGATAATCGAACAGACGTAGCCCTCGGTACATTCAAAGTCATCTTATTATTTGAACACACCTCGTATATCCCAACTACGCAGCCACCCAGACGTGTCGGTAGTAAACCATGGACCTAATATGAACATATGTTTTTAATGACCATGTGAACATTTCATAGCCACGAACATCATATGTGCATATACTGTGATTTAATTTAGTGCATTCACGTATTTATATATTTTTAGGTTTCATTTTTTTTAATTAAAAACATTCAGTTCTAATAAACGATTTCATTTTATTAAATATTTAATTTAAACATTCATTAAAATTAAAAATTGTACGTATGCCGACTGTCGACTGAATTAAATTAATCAGTATTTTTATCGGTCTTACAGTTTTTATAATATTATATATTAGCTAAAATAATGAAAATCAGACTGTCCTTGTTTATGATCACCCCCGTAGAAGCTGAAATAAAACTTATTACTACAAAAAATTATATCAGAAAATTAAAAATGAAATAAAATTAAATTAATAATAAAATAAAAATAAAAATACAATAATAAGTAAAATAAAAAATAAAAAATAATAAAAGTACTTCTATGTTAGTAAGGGACAACCTGACTGCCCCCACCACTTTAAATTTAGGATCACCCTCTTGTCCAACGTTTCGAAACGCTACGATTCATCCTCAGGAACTAAACTGTGAAACTAACCTCAGGAACTAACTTATTTTTGCTAATATATGATCTTATAAAGACTGTAATACCGATAAAAATATTTATTAATTTAAACATTAATTCATTTAAAATTAAATGATACGTAAATTAGTACAATTAGAATAATGACATCATTACTTATAAAGTACTCATATTACATAAAATATATAATTTACAAATTAATATATAGTAATACTAAATAAATATCAGATATATATACATATGAAAATCTCTGCTTAACTATCGCGTACATCACTGCATGATGTTTATTTTATCATGCTTCTTCCATGAATCGTAACTGTTTTAGTAAATATTTAATTCAGCATTCATCCAATCCTAATGAACAGCTTCTTCTCCACTTGGACTTGTGTAATACGTAATAATGGCCTTTAACAAATAAGAGATTTAAATTAAGAATGTATAAATAGTATATATTTTTTCTATTTTATAATTATATCTGTGATTTATCTTTTATTGTTACTGCTATAAATAAATATTTAGTATGAAATTTTTTACATATATACTTATATTTCAAAAAAATAAACGAGCCCCAACAACATACCTATCATTAGTCGGAGATGATAGTTCAGATTTGTCCGGTAGATGTCGTTTTCTTGGAAATCCCTCGATCGTTCTGTGTGTAACAGAGAGAGAAAGCAAAAGCTAAAGTGACTGAGAGGAAGAAGAGAGGCAAGAGTAGGCAAGCAGAGATTTAAGTTTCCCCTCTCACTACGCTCACTACATACAGAGATAATAAGGGAAGATCGCCGATGCTTATGGACGAGACTGCAGTAAAAAGTTTCCATTAAAAACAAGGGCTTCTGCTGGTGGTGGCCAAAACGAGGCACTGACCGTTTCGTGCAATATTCCAGATGTTGTTTTTAGAGCTGGTGCAATGGTGCGCTCGAGGGGATTGATGACTATCTTTGGAGCTTGGGGGGGGGGGGGTTGGTGAGACAATGGCTGGCATCGGGATACAATAAAAGATTAGCAGCTTATAGTGGCAGCAACTAAAAAGAAATTTGATTGCCATATACGTGCGCGCACGCACAACACACGCACATAGCAGCTACCTAGCAAGAAACTCAAAGTTTTCAAAATACGGAAACTTTAAGAAAAATTGGCTATTGCGGTTCTTCTTTTTTATTTTTTTTTAACCAATAGAAACGTTTTCTCATAAAAGGTCAGCACTGGAAAACTGTATAAAAGCGGAATCGCAGTCAGTTTTTCCATCACAATCTGCCTTCAAATTTCAAGGTTTAACAATATTAAAAATTGAAAATGAAGGTAGCTGTGAGCACGGCGGGCAGCGACAGAGGTAACGGCAACAGCAACAGCAACGACAACAGCACCGGGAAGCGGCTGCCTGCTGTAGAAAAGGCTCCCCGAAGCGGGAAGTATTTAAAGTCAATGGACTTGTTTGGGGAGGAAGAGCAGGAGCAGGAGGAGGATGCACGGCCACGACGCCAATATTAGCGAGGTTACGCCGATCGTCGTAACGATCGTAACGTCATAACGAAAAAAAAATGCTTTGTATAAAAGCTTTGAAAAAATAATAAAAAAAAATATATTATTTTAGAACAAAATGAATGAAATGTAAAAAATATATATATATATATATATATATATAAAATATAAATATATATAAATATAAAAATGTATGAAAATATTAAAGAAAGTGTATTGTAAAAAAAAATAAATAAAAATAAAAATAAATAAATAAATGGAAAAAAAAAACAAAATGATTACGTTTTACCTTTTATCTTACTTTTCCTCATAGAATGAAGAACTTATATTTCAATAATTTATTTATACATTAATAATAATTTAATTAATTAACAATAATAAATATATAATGATAAAAGATTTATAATATATAATAATAGTAATTCGTAATAAATAATTACATTATCTCTTATCAAAAAAATAAAAATAATTTCAGTATCATTAATAAAATAATAATAATATTAATTAAAATTAATTAATTAATGTTTTTGTATTCAATATTAGTATACAAAAAGAGTATCATGTTTATGTAATTTGGAAAAAAAAATTATCAGAAATATTTCAAAGATGTCTGCAATTACCAAAGGTAAAAGTAGGGCACGAACGATTTTTTTATGTGAACTCGAAGCCGATCGTACTGAAAGATGCGAGCAACCGATGTACAATGCAACTCCTCCTCCATATCAGATATAATTCTTGAAATAGAAAAAAAGGATGAAAAAGTATAACAAAGTATGAAAAAGTATGAAAAAAAGTATGAACAATGTGTGAACATTATTTAAAAATATAATTTTCCATAAAGTTTATTTTTTATTACTTTTTGAAATATATACATGAAATAAATATAAAGATGATTATAAGTATGCAAATTACTTACATATTTGGTAGACTGATTGTCAACGATTCCTTCTTCTCTCGTCCCTTCACATATAATTTTCTTACTCCTGTACAGCATATCTCCAATGTTCTTTTGAGCCTATGGTATGGAATATCACCAGCATCCCATTCAAGCCCATGGTAATCACGCTGCAACCAGTAAACTGTTTTTTTTTTCATTCTATGTCAAGGCACTCCATGGAAATGGTGCCTTAAAGATATATACTGTAGGTAGTGCACCTCTTTCCATACCTAATAAACTAAATTCTTTTAAAATGAAAGTTTGCGGGCCTCTTGTCTGAAAACCCTACATGTCGCAAAAGAACACTTTATCTTCTGGACACTTCAGAATATTTTTTCTAATCATTACTTCGTATTCCCTCACTCTAGCCATTTGCAGTTTATGTCTATTTACCTATAGTGAGAAGTGATGATTAGGAATGTAAGTTCTATGCTCATGCATTCATTTTTATAATAGTTCTCCCCCTCCTCGTGAAATGAGAACTGTCCTACAATTGGCTGAGAAAAAATAAAATAGATTCGATTAGATAAATGAAGATTGAATTTTTTTGGTTGGTTACAAGTCAATTCATCCCATCTATTCTTAGAGAAAGTCCCTTACGATTGGGTGTGGCAATACGTTGGGAAAGGCAGTAACGGTAGATATTTAGAGGGTCCTAAAACTCTACACACCCTCCCCCATAGAAAATCACGTTTATGATTGGACGATCAAGGAAAAAGGATGATATTTTGATTGGTTTAGTCAGATAATATACTTCTTTAGTCAAGTATAAGAATGCTTACAAGAATATGGTGCAATAAAAGTAAATTCTGATTTTATGTCAGAATTTTCCATGCAGAAAAATGGGGAGGAAACAACAGATATTTAATATTTCACAAGTATGAGTGCTACAGTATACATATCTACTGATTTAGGCAAATAGTATGAGGAACATATTAAGGACCCTCTTCTTACTCATCTAGAAGAATTTCAGGAAAAAGATTCTGGATGGACATTAAAATGAATTTTGTGCATAAATATGAAAAAATTTTCACCTCACAAGGAAAGATCATTTATTCCTCTGCCAAAGTTCATAGCATTAAAAAGAGCATGTATCAATGTCCATAACACTGATAATCAATGCTTTAAAGACGCTATTCTTTCAGCATTACATCCAAATGAAAAAAATCCTCAAAGAGTGCATAATTATGATAAATATGCAAACGAGTTGAACTTTGGTGATATAGAATTTCCTGTAAAACTAAAAGATGTTTCCAAATTTGAAAAATGGAATAATATTTCAGTAAATGTTTATATGCTTAGAAAGTATGAATCGAAATATGAAATATCACCGATGAGTATGAGGAAAATAATATTTCTGATGATAATGGAAGTGTGCCTAAATTCCATTATGTTGCGATTAAAAGTATAACGAAACTTGTAGGTTTACAAGTGAGTAAGACTCACCAAAAATTATACCATTGTGAAAGATGTTTACAACATTTTTATAGTGAGGAAAGGCTAGAAAATCATGAAAATGTTTGTAAAAATATTAACGATTGTCAAATAAATTTACCAAACTCATTGAATATTATTTTAAAATTTGAAGATTATAATAAAGGGGAAAAAGTGCCTTTTGTAATTTACGATGATTTTGAATGCTCATTAAAACCTACAGAAATTGAAAATGCTTTTCAACTCCACCAGGTCTACAGTATAGGATTTTATGTAAAATATAGCTTTGACGACAAATTATCCATTTGCGTAGCATATAGACAGAAAAGTGCAGACGATGAGACACCCGTAAGTTGGTTTGTACGTGAATTAAAATTAATTGGTGAGCAAATTGATCATCTCTATAAAAATCCAAAACTAATGAAACTCACAGATGATGAAGAGTTGACTTTCCAATAGTCAACCGTTTGCCATATATGTCCTACTCCAGGATTAACATTTGCAGCAGCTCTTAAAATGACAAAGGTAGAATTAGAGCTTCTAACAGATATTGACATGTTATTATTTATTGAATCAGGCATTCGAGGTCGAATAAGTCAGTGCTGCAATCGATATGCAAAGGCAAATATTATTTCCCAAATAATAAGGCATATTTTTTTTTTTTTTTTTTTTTTTATGTTATTTAACGTCGCTTTATTTATGCTTCCAATTATCGGTGCTAATCAGTGACGGAGGTCTACGATGTGTTTGTAAACAAAGCACATGTAAATAATTACAGCGGTGCCTGTATCAATCGGCCGAGACCGGGATTTGAACTCGGATCACCGAGTTACTAGTCCTTCGCTCTAGCGATCGAGCCATCGTAGGCCTCAATAAGGCATGTTATTTCCCAAATAATAAGGCATATTATTTCCCAAATCCATACTTGGGAAATAATATGATATAAATAATTTGTATGATGGGCGATGGTACAGCATTTACCAGTTGGAAAATTTAAATGGGTTAATTATGAATCAAATTATGACTTTTTCAATACACCAGCAGATTCTGACATAGATTGTATTGCTGAAGTAGATTTGGAGTTTCCTGAGGAAATACATGACCAACATCGTGATTTACCTTTCTGTGCTGCGCATCGTACGCCACCTGGTTCAAAACAGAAGAAACTGCTAACTACATTCAACGATAAAAAAAGGTATATGATTCATTATCGTGCTCTTAAACAAGCGCTTGACAATAGTCTTCGATTGAAAAAAATACATAGAATTTTGAGTTTTAAACAGAAACCATGACTGAAACCATATGTCGAACTAAATACTGAAAAGCGAAAGCATGCAAAGAATGAGTTTGAAAAACTTTATTATAAATTATTAATTAATGCTGTATATGGAAAATGCATTGAGCGAGAGCAATCTCACGTTGATGTACGTTTAGTAAATAAATTCACTGATCGATATGGAGAAGAGGCACGCATAGCCCTACCTAATTATCATAGCTGTGCAATTTTCGATGCAAATTTAGTTGCCATTAAGCTGAAAAATACAAGTGTAACAATCAAAAAGCCGATATACGTTGGGTTTTGTATCCTCTATCTATCAAAGACATTAGTAAATGATTTTCACTACTCTTACATGAAATGTCAATTGGGCGAAACGTGTAAGCTCTCCTATACTGATACTGATAGCTTGATATATGAAGTACAGGATATTGATATTTATCAAATAATGAGAGAAGATATTCATACATTTGATACGTCTGATTATGACGAAAATAATCAGTATGGTATTCTACGACAAAATAAAAAAGTGCCTGGACTAATGAGAGATGAATGTAATGGAAAGATCATGATGGAATTTATTGGTTTACGAAGTAAAATGTACAGTATTTTAGTTGATGGAGGAGGGATAGTAAAAAAAGCTAAAGATATTAAATCGGGTGTAGTGAAGAAATCAATTACATTCGATGATTATAGAAGATGTCTGGAAGACCTCGTAATTATACAACGTGAGCAGTGCACCATTCGCTCAAAATTACACATAGTGCATACAGAAAAACAGAAACAATTGCCCTAAGTCCATTTGATGATACTTATTGACTAATACTACAGACACATTACCTTGGGGTCACTATAAAATCCTAGAAGAGCAAATGTCGCAAGCTGCGAGTCAGGTAGAGAGAGAAATAATGAGATTCGAGTAACGATAGATGTACACGCAGAATAAGAGAGGGGTGATAAAGCAACAAATGAATACAAGCTGCACGAGAGAGGATGACGCTTTATAGCAGTGTAGGTGAACCAATAAGCGTTGAGTATAATACATCAGATGAACTATTACATGAATGGAATCCTGAAAAAATCTTGGAAGTATTGGGAGGGGTAAGCTCAGTTGAAGTCGAGAGAAGGGATGTACTCCATGAGGCAATGGAAGGGGCAGAAATTGTGGTGGGGAATCAGCTATATGGACAGACTGAGGATAATCAACTCATTCGAGCAGTTGAACAGTTTGAGAATTATCGCCCTTCTCCAAAGAAAAAAAGACTATTCTAGTAAGGTAAGATTCATAGTTAATTTTCCCTTAGAAACAATATGCTGGAATTAATAAAATATTTCTTTTTTTTAGAATGGATTTAGCCACTCTGGATAAAATTTCGGAAAGCGACTTCTTACCGAGGAAGAAATGTACGGAATTGGAGAAAAATCATCAGTACATGGTTACTGCTCTTAAGCAAGTCTTCACAAAATATGGTACGAAAGTAGTTGCGGAGATATATAAACTTTCAAATATTCTTAGCGCAAAAGATATCGTCAGCCATATTAAAAGATGAAGAATTTTTCATAAATATAGCTAATAAAGCAAATAAGCTTTGTTTATTTATAGAGTATCGGGGTGGTAGTTGTTTTATGTTTAATACTTCTACTTCTTAAGTAATAATAATAATAAAACACATTGTTTCATTTCTGTTTATAATTTATTTGTCAAAAACAAAAAACAGATATATCTTAATTACATAAATAAATATTTTAATCATAATACAATGTCTTTCTTATTTACTTTGAAATTAGTGTCCTTACACCTATCCATGTATGTTACTTATATTATATCTTGTATTCAATTAATTTCTTTTTTATTTATCCAACTATTATGCTCACTATTGACTCTTAACCATTTAACATATACGCGGTTACCAAGCCGTTTTAGCACTTTTTCTACTAGATAAATTTCGTAATATTTAGTCTTTTGAATTTCAGTTTCATAAAAACCTCCAGATTTAGGCTTATCGTAATAATCTTTAACGTGATAAGTTACTGGATCAGTTTTTACAATTCTTGATATTGTAAAAATTTCAGTAGACCAATTAGATGTATAGACTTTTTCAAAAATATGTTTTATTTTACTTAATCGTGCATTATCTGCGGCATTCTATTTCGGTTTTTTCCTTGCTATAATCTCAATTGAAAAACGCTTCTTCACCTCCCTTTCGTTTTCTTGGCTTACATTTTCAGGTTCAGATTATTAGACACGGTCTAGTTAAGAGAAAAACAAAACTTCAATTTAATTTTGCCAAATCGTCCACTAACAAACTATGATCTTATAAAATATGCACATATATTATAAATTCCACATTTTCGAGGTGTTTTCATGAGAAATAGCCTTCCTCGTAATGGGCCATGGCATAACGAATCTGCTATTGTTAATCTCGATGATTCGCAAAATAAAGGTACCCATTGGGTCAGTTATCGAAAGAGAGGATCTGACATTACCTACGTTGACAGCTTTGGTGACCTCAAACCTCCCATAAATCTTATGGAATATTTCAATGTGAAAGAAGTGAAATATAACTATACAAGATATCAGAATTTCGACTCATTCATTTGCGGTCATCTTTGTCTTCGTTTTTTAACTGAAAGTCTATAAAAAGGATTTGACAGATAAAATTGGATGATGTGATGGAAGATAGTTTCACTTTGACTGTTTCAGGAAAATCTTCTGTCTCAGAAGCCCAATTTCCATCCATTGAACTACCAAAGCATAAAAATTAAGTTTTAGGTCTAGTCGAACTTTTAACCTTTAATTCAATTCCAAATATTGATAATATAAGTAATCAACTTCATTTAAAAGGAGAAATTATTACTATCCCCATTGGTAGTTACGAGATTGATGATATAAATCAATTTTTATATAATACATTGAAATCAAAAGAAATTGAATTTTCCTTGAAAGCTAACAATAATACATTTAAAAGTGAAATTAAGTGCAGTGTTTCGTTACACCTTAGACCTGAAAAATTAATCGGTCGACTGCTGGGTTTTACTCCTCGTACTCTCAAAGAAAATATAGAACACCGTTCTGATTTACCAGTGAAAATATTGAAAATCAACGCACTCAGAGTCGAGTGTAACATTACTGCAGGAGCTTTCATTAACCACCAAATAGTTCATACTATTCATGAATTCTTTCCCAGTGTTCCTCCAGGATATAAAATCATAGAAATTCCATCACAACTTATATATATATATATATACCACTTAGTGTTAAGTGCATAGATAATATATAAGTTCGAATTGTCGATCAGGACGGCAATCTAGCTAATTTTCGAGAAGAGGAAATCACTGTTAGACTTCATATCAAATCTATATAATGGGGATTGTTTATAATTCTAGCACACATATAAGTACTGCATCATGGCAATCGACAATCAGTCGATTGAAGAGTTTGAAACCGTTAACACTGAAGAACATTCAGTTCCTATAAAGTCTAGGTCTAAAAGTTCGTGGAAAAAAATTAACTGTATAATTTTCTGCTGCTTTCTGAAAAATGGACAAAATACAAAAATTCAATCAGGTGTGGCATTCGATGAGTCAATTGCTCATTATGAAATTCACGCACATCAAGCATACACATCACTAAACTTTGATCATAATGAGGAAATTCGCATTCCCATCCAACACCAAGAAATTAATGGCGTTGAGATAGACAAAAGTAAAAATGTTGGACTGAGTTGTTTCATGAAAGGATGAGCTTCATTCCATACCAACGAGACGCTCATGCTTGAAAATGCAGGCTGGATTGGCAATGAAGAAACAACGAGAACATTCATAGATAGGCATAGAAATTTTGACGTTTCTATTCCTCTAAGTATGATTTTCGGCTTCGCAGAAGATTAAAGAAAAATTGTAATTAGTATGAAACATGAACTCATTCTGGTAAGATCAAGATCTGACCTGAATGCCATAATCCAGGAAGGTAGTATAGTTGGTAATAATACTACATATGTAGCATATAATATAAAAATAACAAAGATAGAATAGTTAATGCCTTATGTCATTGCTTCTGATAAACAAAAAGTTCAACTTTGAAATTTCATTGGCAAAGATAATCCCATCCCAATGTGTTATATTTCATGGGAGCTATTTGAATATCCTGTTCTGCCAAGCGCCAATAAGCATGTGTGGACAGTGAAAACTTCCAATCAATTGGAGAAACCACGTTATGTGATTCTCGGCTTACAAACAAAGAAAAAATATGAAGTATCCGCAAACGGCAGTCGTTTTGATCATTGCAATATTACTAACGTGAGACTTTTTTCGAATTCTCAAAATTATCCATACAATAATTTAAACCTTGACATATCTAATAATCAATATGCAATATTGTATGATATGTATGCAAATTTTCAAAAAACATAATGTACAAGGGTTCCTCAACCACTGCTTTCAAAGAAACAGTTTCTCGATAATGAACCTTTCATAGTGATTGACTGATCACGACAAATTGAATCTCTAAAGAGCGCTCCTGTAGATGTACGTTTAGAATTTGAGGCTAAAGAGAACTTTCCAGCCAATACTACAGCTTATTGCTTGATCTTGCACGATCGCATAGTTCAGTATAATCCCATCAGTGGAGATGTAAAAAAAGTTATTTTAATATTGTTTAATTCAAAGAAGAAGAAAAATGAAAAAAAAATAAAATAAGTAGTTGACTTTGCTATAGGCATCACAACACATAAAGGTATTCTACTACACCTAAAGTCTACTCACCTGTCAAGTGTGACATGCCCCCCTCCCCTCTAGTAGAGAACCCAAAGTATACTCGCTTGTAAAGTATATCATACTCTGCCATCCTCTACCATCAACGGTGTTCGTCTTTTCTCACGCGTATATTAAATTTTAATGTATGAAAAATGATGAAACGAGTCGTTCATCATTTTTAGCATATTGAGAAATTTACTACTTATCAATCTTATTCTTAGCATAATAAGAATTTTAAATATATCTTCTCATGTATTTTATATAAACTTTATATAATATAAAATATTTTTCTAAACTCAGAAATTTATTAAGATAAAAATACATACATAATAATATTTTACATTGAATTGATTAAAAAATTCATGAAATCTGCAAAAAAACAACTTTTAACAAAAGTAAAATAGTTAAGCGAGTTTGCTGTGTTCTTAGCATAGTAAGAATTTTAAATACATATTCTCATGTATTTTATAAAAACTTTAAAGAAAATATTTTTCTAAATTCAGTAATTTATTAAGATAAAAATACATACATAATAATACACATAATTTTCATATACCTAAATATATTTATACCAAATATTTTTCTAAAATTTTTCGAAATAGATTAATAAAAAATAAATTATGTGACGCAATAACCTCTTAAAACACTGGATCATTAAAACAAATGCATAAGTGCATTTTATATGCAACCCTATAAATAACAGCTTGCATAGTTTACATAAATAAATCTAAAACTCTAAAAAATAATAATACATAAATGGTTTAAGGGAAATGCAGCTTAATAAATTTGTGAAATCACTTATAAATAGCCGAGTTTATATTCACATCATTTTGTCCACGCGTGTATTCATAAAAAAGAGTTAATTATCTTGAATCAACGATTTTTTTTAGGTAAACATTCTTCTGCTATTTTTTCTGATAATTTATTATTATTATTATTAAAACAAGCAGTTATGAACTTGACAGGCCCGTTTCCACAAAGATTATGCTATTGTTTTTGTTAACAAATTAAATACATTATTATGTATGTATTTTTATCTTAATAAATTACTGAATTTATAAAAATATTTTATATAATTTTTTTATAAATTAAATGAAAAGATGTATTTAAAATTCTTACTATGCTAAGAACACATCAAACTCGCCTAATTATTTTACTTTTGTTAAAAGTTGTTTTTTGGCAGATTTCATTAATTTTTTAAAAAATTCTTATTTAATGAATTCAATGTAAAATACTATTATGTATGTATTTTTATCTTAATAAATTTCTAAATTTAGAAAAATATTTTATATTATATAAAGTTTTTATAAAATACATAAGAAGATATATTTAACATTCTTATTATGCTAAGAATAAGATTGACAAATATTAAATTTCTCAATATGCTAAATTATTATGTTTCCCTTTATCACAGTTAGAAGAACATTTACTATATTACTGAACTAATTTTTAATTTACTTATAGAATAATTTTTGTGTTAATATTAGGAACTTTCGGAAATTATATTATAAAAATTTTTTGTAAAATACATGAAAAGATGTATTTAAAATTCTTACCAGGCTAATAATACATTAAACTCGACTAAATATTTTAATTTTGTTTGTAATGTTAGTAAAGTTTTTTTTCAGATTTCATTTCTTTTTTAATTTAAGGATTTAAGGATATTATTCAATTAATTAATAAATATTTTGAGTCCATTAATTAAAACAATATTTCCTGTCCCTGATGAGGAGCCGTAGCGAGCTCGAAACGTTGGATAAGTCTTCAATTAGGTAAGGGTGTTGGGGACAGTCAGGCTACACTTTACTAACAAAGAATTTTTTCAGCTAATATTTTATTTTCAGATTAGTCTACGGGGGTGAATGTAAACAAGGACAGTCTGACTGTCATTATAATTTTTAATTTAATTTTTAATTTAATTTTTATTTTAAATTTTATTTTATTTTTATTTATTTTTATTTTTATTTTTTATTTTTATTTTATTTTTAGATTGAATTGATTGGACTATAAGAGCAATAAAAAATATTTATTAATTTGTACATGGGCAGTCGACATAAGTACAATGAAATTATTATTCAATTATTTGTTCTAAAAATAACAGGTAAACATATGTAGCACCTTTTGGCCATTGTTTTTTCGTGATATCTTTATTACTAATATGGAACCATTGTTTATGTTCATGTAACATATTAATATAATGACCTTGAGAAATATTGACATGATCAAATACGCCACTCACAACATTATATTTATTGTTATTAATTAAAAGTTTACTTGTTGATATTGCATTTATTTTTAAGTTACTTATTTTTACTATACCTTGATCTGTACGATCAAATAACAATAGTTGTAATATTACTACAGTATTAATTATTTTTAAATCAATTTTTTTAATTTGTTTAAACATTTATCACATCGAATTTTAATATCTTGCCAATTTCCAACATTGTAATTTATAATATCTTACAATGTATAGTTTCGATGAATTTTTCGTATGCAAACATTTATAATATATTAAAAATATCATTCTGTTCTCGCTCATCGCAAATAGGACATCTGTCTGTTTCAATAATTTCATTTTTAATAGCGTTTTGTAATATAACTGATTGATTACATAGACAAAATAAAAATTCTGCAGCGTTCTGCTGTACATTCCTTAACATTCCTAAATTTCTAATATTGGTTCTAAAAAATTTTTAAAAAGGTCGGTTTTTATAACCGCGGTAGTCGCCTACGTATTATTTAGTCCGTCCCATCAACAGATCCCACGATTTTGTGTTTTTTTTTTGTCAATAATTCGTCCTAATTTCTCCTTTTCCAGACCTAAGAGCGCTGGCAGACATCTGTGCATCCTGATTAGTTATTAATTAATAAATATTTTTTCATTGGTCTTACAGTCCAATCAATCGAAATCAATCGAAAATAATACGTAACAATATCAATACATATCTACATTAACATTAATACATCGATACACAAAAATATTAAATGAAATATGAAAATAATTATGTAATATGATTAAAAATATGAAAAAATATTTATTAATTTGTATATAAGCAGTCGACAAAACTACAATTAAAGTATCCTCATTAGTTGGTGGACACAGGGGCGTAGCGCAAAACCGATTCGCCAGAGCTCAATTGATTCGATCCCATCGACATACGTTTATCCCGTACTGCAAAAAAACCGTATATATATATATATATATATATATATTTATATATATATATATATATATTTGGCTTCAAACCCTGTATGAACGGAAGCGTGCGTGAACATAGCGTTGGTGTATATTAGGTAGGGGTAGTATATTATTTATTATAAGTTTATATAATTTAATAAATCTTAAAAAAATTTTCTATTCAACCAAATAGATTTTCTTTTTCTTTATGTTATTAATAGAAAATATCATAATGTCCCCCCCCTATATCTGATAATTAACCCATCCTTTCCTGGCTTATTAATAATCTATTTATATAATTTATTATTAATATAGATTAAAAATAAATAAATTCGAGGATAGAAGGTAATTCCGAGGAAAAATAATAGTAAAGAATCTACGGTCTACCGAAATTGTTTTTAAAACAATTTAATCCGTTTGGGGTTTTCTACACCTCTGTTAACGGTTACTTCTACCGAGCATTTATTATTGAAATGTTTTTTTCTCTTTTCTCTCTTTGTTATTTATTCTTTTCGTCAAAAGCACTTGGCGAAAACGCCAATTAAGAGCCCACGAGGGAAAATTTTGTTTTGTATTTTTATGGAAATTTTTCTTTTCTTATAATTAATTAGAAAAAAAATTTAGATTTTTTCCCTCGTTTCTCGGACTACCTTATGGACGTGGTTAAAAGATAAAATTTGTTTTTATCTTTTATTATATCCAAGGCAGGGTCTATCCAACTTACCATATTACGTCGATAATGACTAGGTGTTGCACCAGTAGATTTTATAAATAAACGTATTAGCGTTTATATACCACGCAAGGGACGGAGAGATCAATCCCTACAAATAATAGCCAAATACAATAAAATTAAAGCCCAGGATAATACCTCAGGTATACCATATAAGGCAGTAAAGTCACTAAAAAATTTCCGCAGAGTAAGTCACCTCACGGACACTGAAGAACTTAAAGTGTGTTAGATAAAGAATATTTTGTATTTTGTTCTTATTTTTTTAGATCATAAAGAGCGCCGTTTTTTTAGTAGGCCCCTCTCTATAAAAACACATTTTCAGATATCCTCCAAATTTTTTACTGTAGTTAGGTACCTTGTTTTTACACAATGGCCAAAAGATCGATCTCTCCCTCCTCCAAAATAGCGTCGACTCCAGTTGACCAGTGCTGTTTATATCTGGCGGGAGGGGAAGTTGATGATTACCTCCATCAGCTGTCTGTGCGAAGCAATGGTACTATTTTTGACCGGCTTCGCAGAATAAATCAATAGCTGAAAAGAGAATATGATCAGGATGACTTTGTCGAAGAAAAAGAAGAAGATCCGGGTCGTGTTTTCCTTAAACACGAGTCAGACAGGAAATCCTTCATTGAAAGGATTATAGCTCAGGGTGATCCCTCCTAGCTAGACTCAACAGCTGATGGAGAAGAGAGTCATCCGTTGGAGTCATTGGAGCATAATGATGAGGTCCAACGGAATCTTGTAGCCTCTCGATTGCGTTTGAGGGTGGGTCTGACCATCCAGTCTGGTGTGGATGAGCAGACGACTGCAGGAGGCCTACTCCTCCCACAAGAACAGTCGGGACAGACGACCCCACTCTCTTCGTCAAGCGCAATCCCCAATTTCCAACCTGGCAGTCTATCTCCATGCACAATGGAAGATATTGTACGGTTTAGGGCAGTACAAGACCTCCGAGCAAAGAGATTAGAAGTAGCCATTGCTGTCATAACCAACTAATTATCTGCTCTGTCATAAGTTCGTTCCGCACCAATCAGCAGTACACGACTGGATTACGACGCTGCACGGAAGAAGGTACAAATACAAGACACATTTGCGTGCCATGCATCCACCGTGCAGGAAGAATCGTTAGTCTCCCTGCTACCTAAAGCCAGTTGTGTTTCTACCCCACGTTCAAATCCTCAAGTCCGTGAACGTGACTGGAAGGGGGGGACCTCCTCGCAGCCATCAGAAACTTCGAGGATTACGTTGTCCGGAGGATTGTCCAGTGATAAGTTAGAACTCTTTGGTGAATCCAAGAGGGATATAGGTCTTCTGGTCCGTAAATGCGATATTAAGTACGGGGATTGACATCAGGACCTAAAATTATTCCTCAAGCGAATTGAGGTCTGCCAAAGAAGTTCACAGATATCTGCTGAAGAATTCACTCAGGCGCTCCTCGAAATATTCAAGGGAAGGCAGTTATGGCTTGATGCTTTGAAAAAAAAAGAGGCATAACCTGGAGTGAAGTCCGTACCGTTGCAAAAATATGATGCGGAGCCGGTCCAAAATATCGAGGAAAATGGGTTAGAGAGGCTGAAACTCGAACCCAAGTAGCCAACGAACCTTCGAGTGATTATATCGCTTATCTCCTCTCGATATTTGATCGGGTAAATCCACCTCTCCCCGAGACGTAGGAAGAACATATTATAGATATAGGAGATGCTCGCCGTATACGTCAAAAAGTATATCAAGTCTCTATGAAAATACAAGAAGAAAGCATTCTCAAGTTAAAGAAGTGCTGGTGACTGGAGTAGTCGAAACATACACAAGTGGTTGGCCAAGCCCAGTGTTGATGATACGTCAAAGCAACGGGAAATATAGATTTTGCATCGACTGTCGAAAAATTAATTTAGTTTCGAAACTTGATGCATACCCGTTGCCTCATATGGACCAGATTCTAAGGATCTATTAGAATTAGAACTAAGCTAGATCTATTTCTACCTTAGATCTAGGTAGTGCGTACCATCAAATACCACTTCATCCGGAATCCAAACCGATAACGGCATTTACGGTACCTCGAATAGGTTTGTTCCAGTTTACCAGGATGCCCATCGATTTATCTAACGCTGGAACGTCGTTTCAACGATTTATAGACCGAATTATCGCACCAGACCTCGAGCCGAATGCCTTTTCATATATTGACAATATTATCATCGCCACAAAGACATTCGAAGAAAACTTAGACTGAATACGTCGTATTCTTGCTCGAGTACATGAAGCTGGACTCACGATAAATTGAGAAGAGAGTGTTTTCGGACACACCGAAGTCAAATATTTAGACGTTCTCGTGAATCGCGAGAAGATCGAACCAGTGATACGTTACACGGAACCGAAAAACCTGAAGCAACTTAGACGTTTCCTCGGGATGGCATCGTGGTATAGAAAATTCCTAAAATATTTTCCTACAATTGCCGAACCACTGACACGTCTAATTAGAAAGGACTGTCGTTATGCGTGGACCGAGGAACAACAAGCCTCTTTCGATAAGATCAAATCAAATCTGCATAGACCGCCGTTTGATATCCAGTTTACCATGCAAACAGATGCGAGTGATACTGGTATCGAAGCATGGTTCTTACGCAGAAAGTCGACGGACAAGAACGAGTGTTGCAGTTCGCGAGTAGAGCACTCTCCCAAACCGAAAGAAACTATTCGGTAACCGAGAGAAAGAGAGTGAGAGCGTGCTTAGCTGTCATATGGGCTATCAATAAGTTCCATCCTTACATAGACGGATATCATTTCCGTGTCGTTACGGACCACAACAGTTTGAGATAGATTCGTACGATACAGAACCCAACTCGCAAACTCGCATGATGGGCTCTAACATTGCAAGGACAAAGTATCGATGTAGACCATCGTAAAAGGACGTTGAAGAACGTGCCAGACGCCCTTTCTAGGCTGTCCGAGGGAGATGATCTATGTTTCTCAACTGTAACCTGGGCAAGAGATACTCAGGATGAATGGTATCTATAATGGTTCAAGAACGTCCAAGATCGTCCTAACGATTATCCGAAATGGAAAATAATCGTGGGACAATATACTGTTATCAACCGGAGTTAACCGCGGATGAGCGACTGCGATCAAGAGCAACTTCGCAACCCGGAGGGAGTCGTGGTGGTAGGATACCTGGGTGTATCACCGGTGGCCCTGCCGATCGCGGCAGAAGAAGTCGGTTGAGTTATTCGCATAGAGATAATGCTCGACCTGGGGTTTTCAAAAATAAGAAGAAACCGGTAGAAACCCCAGATGAAGGCTTCCGGTCGTACTACATCCACGACCGTAGTGAACAATACGGCCGACATCAGCGGTGTTTCTTTTGCGGATACTCGGGCATTACTAAAAAGGAAATGTGCCCTAATCGTGGCGTCCATAAATTCGTAAGAAAAACATCCTGGTTCCTTGAGGGCCGTTGAGGTTCCGGGAACTCTCTCTCTCTCTCTATGACACCCAACAGCAAAGAAGAAGGAGTTTTGTTTTTCTTTGTTGCTGTATATATATTTTTTTGCTGCTTTGGTGTCAATGTATATATAATTAATAAAATATATTTTCCTATATATGTAATTATAAAATTATTTCCTTTTATTTGAAGACAAGTCTTCAATTAGGTAAGGGTGTTGGGGACAGTCAGACTGCATTTTAGTAACAAAGAAGTTTTTTAGCTAATTAGTTTACGGGGGTGAATGTAAACAAGGACAGTCTGATTGTCATTATAATTTTAATTTAATTTTGAATTTAATTTTTATTTTTAATTTTCATTTTATTTTTATTTATTTTTATTTTTATTTTTTATTTTATTTTTTATTTTATTTTTAGATTGAATTGAGTGGACTGTAAGATCAGTAAAAAAATATTTATTAACTTTTTTTTATTTGTTTTATTCAATATAGAGCACTTTGTATAACTATCTAATTATCCTAGATAATTAGTTTAGCAGATTAAAGTGTGAGAGATATAGAGAGATAATAGCATAGAATAGTAGTCATAATAAAAAAAGCGCGCACGCAGCTTTTAGTAGTAGTTCTTCTTGTTCCTCGTAAGGCGACGCTCTTGTTGCTTTATCTCTCTGTTATACTTATAAAGTTTTCTCTCTCATACCCTGTGAGAACGGAAACATGCGTTAACATAGCGCGGGTGCATATTAGATAGGGGTAGTATATTATTTATTATAATTTTATATAATTTAATAAATCTTAATATTTTTTTTCTATTCAACTAAATAGATTTTCTTTTTCTTTTTGTTAGTAATAGAAAATATAATATCCCCCTATACCTTATAATTAACCCATCCTTTCCTGGATAATAATAATCGATTAATATAAATTATTATTAATATAGATTAAAAATAAATAAATTCCAGGATAATAGGTAAGTCCGAGGAAAAATAATAATAAAGAACCTATGGTCTGTCGAAATGCTTTCTAAAACAATTTAAACCGTTTGGGGTGCTTTACGACTCAGGTAACGGTTGCTTTTACAGAAAATTTATTAGATAAGCGCCCCGTTACAATATATATATATACTAGCATCCCCCGTCTCGACTTCGCCCGAGATAATAATTTAACCGATTTCATAAACAATTCAATAATATCTAAGTAAAAAGTACTCTTATATATACAAATCTATATTTCTATGAATAATTGACCGCAATTTATCTATTGTCGCTTCTGTATAAAAAGCTGTTTCAATGTAGCCCCCACTTCAAAAAGTTGGTATTTTACCGACTATTTTATACATTATATGTAAATATATATATATATATATATATATATATATATATATATATATGCATATTAAAAATGACTTGGATGAAGAAAATTGTACTTTCGAGTTCAGGCGATAGAACAAGATGTGCAAGTCGCACGAGACGACGTTTTCGGAGAGTATCATGTTCAGACTATAGGAAATTTCTCGGGACACTTGCTATATAGAGTTTTCTGTTGGGGAGGTAGAATACAATTTCCAGTTATCCCAGGACGACTTTCACTGGGAGTGTGCGTGTTCGAATGATAGAATACGAATCTCTTCACAGAAGTCGTACTGACATACATGGACATTGTTGCCCACCAACTATACACGACACTCCCCGTAGAAGTCGTTCTGAATCATCTGAAAATCGCATTCTATCATCCGAACATGAAACTCCCTCTAGAAATTGTCCCGACATACCTAAACATCGTTTCATACCAGCTAAACACGGTAGTCCCAGTAGAAGTCCGCCTGAAAACGCTAGCATAGCTTCCTAACGACTAAACACAATACTCCTCGTAGAAGTCATTCGGAAAGACCTAGATATCGTATTTTACCGTCCCAACAAGAATCTTCCCATAGAAGCTGATTTGTTCATACCTGGATCTCGTTTTCCATCAACTAAACACAATAATCCTCTTAGAAATCGCCCAGAGACACCTGGACATCGCATTCTATCATCCGAACTAACAACTGCTTATAGAAATCGTCTTGAGGCAACCGAATATCGTAATCCACCGCCCGTAGATGCCAATACAATATTTCTCATTAAACAGTATTTAAAATGTCTATATATAATATGTACAATATAATATACATACAATATATGTATATATATATATATATATATATATATATATATATATATATATATACTTTTTATATTTCCGTATTTTCAATTAAATACCGTGAATATTTTCGTAGTGATGTTAACTGAAATTCAAGCAATGTTGGTATGCGCATAGTATATTCTTTAAATAGGCGGTGGATATTGCCTTTTTATGCGGAAGTGACGATGTATTTTATTTATGTATGCATAGTTTCGAGGTTGTAGGTAAAGAACCCTATTTTGCCATAATTTCTTTTGCTCGAACTAAAAAAAGTAGTCTGTCATATCTGAAGTTAATAGAATGTATAAAAATAAAAATATAATTTGTCGTCACAAACTATATTCAGCATGATTTGGCATACAGAACCATTTTATAAGAGAACGAGAAAGAAAGACAAAGAGATAGTGACAAAGAGAGAGAGAGAGAGAGATTTTCCCACGTAAGAGAAAATAAAATTTACAAAAATCAAAAGATATCCATAAGATGTGAGAGAATAGTGTCAGATTAACCTAAAGAATAAAAAAGGTAATACCGATTAACGTCACACCTTCTTTAGGATACGAATCCCAAAGTTGGATATGAACATTCACTTGAGCTGGCCTAGTATTAATACTTTAAGCTGACTACATTGAGTTGATGTTCGTAATTCAAGACGCCACCTAGTGGCCGCTGGTGAAACTGACCACTAAAACTGTTAACTTAATTTATTGTTAAAAGTAAAATGATTTTCAAGAAAAAACATAGCTTATGTCCTTCCCAAGATAATATAGAATCTATATGTCAAATTTCAGAACAATCGGTTCAGTAGTTTTTTCGGTTATCGCGTACAAACAAAAACACGCATTGTCTTTATAAATTAGTATGATATATATATATGTATATATATATATATATATATATATATATATATATATATATATATATATAATATGCATCGGAGATATACCGTAAAAAGCACAAATATTTATCAAAGTATGAGGAGCGCAGGATCATGACAGAAGTGGTAAGAGTTTCAAATATACGAAGTGTCGCAGATCCGACTGAATACGTTATTATATCTAAATATCTTGTGACAATCTAAAAGCAACAATAAAAAAATCGCCTCAGTATTTGGATTTTCGGTCGAGCGGCTGGAATGAAAAAATGTAAGCGGAGCCACTCACGGTCTATAAAAGAAATGGGAGGAAACGAATATTGATGGTTTGTTTTCATTAGCAATAAAGGCTATCATGGTGCGGACATCACTCCGCCGTCTTGTATATCTTTTGTATATCTATATTTAATCAAAACTCTTATCACTTCTCATGCTATTCTACACTCCTGATATTTAAAACAATGTGCCCGCAAATCCCCGATACCGAATTACTATTCTTACCTATAACCTCCTTTACTATTTTAGACTCCTGATCTGATTTGATAATGTGTCTAGTTGGTTCTCTTGCATTTGGTATATATTAATGAATATCTGCCACCTCTTATAATATTATACTCTCTTGGTACTCTTATCTCACATGTTATTTTACTATATACATAAAGCATTTTCGGCCGAACTTTTACTACAGTTTTGTGCGTCTGAACATATTGCTATGTATTTACTATTACTATATATATATATATATATATATATATATATATATATATATATCTGCCGAGCTCGTATCTGCCAATACTATATACATCATTTGCATGGTCTTAACATAACGTATAAAACGACGCTATGCATGATTACTTTCGATATTGCGTACAAAAGTTATTGACATGTCAACATGGAATTCACTAACGCCGAAATTCGCGCTATTTTATAGTTTTTCTTCGTCAAAGGCAAATCCGCTAGAGAAACGTTCAGTGAGATTAATAGTGTTTTGGGAGATGACACGCTATCACTTCGGACTGCAGAGAAATGGTTTCGACGAATCATATCCGCTGAAAACGATACCATGGATATGCCAGCCGGCGGAAGACCTGTGACGACGAATAGCGATCAAATCATGGAATTTATCGAGTTAGACTGGCATGTGGCATCTCGTGACATCGCCCAGGAGATGAGAGTTAGTCACCAAGCGATTTCTAAGTGAGTGGTATTATGAAGTTGCCGTCTAGATGGAAACAGATTATTGAACAAAACGGCGCATATTGGAAGTAAATCCGACCACTGTAATACTTTTTATAAAGCATTGAATGAAGAGCAAAAAAGCGGAAGGGAGATATTTAACAACCTAATATAACAATGTATATATCGATTTGGTTTTAATACGTGATTTCCTACATCTAGATAATATTTTCTTAGGTATGATTCTATAAAGCTGAAGAATAATTAATTTTTGTATTATTCTATAACATTGAAAAAATATTTGCTAATATCAAGTGTGGGCCGAAGAGTTGAAAACGTATAGATTGCTTAAAAACTTTGAAATATTTCATAAAAATAAAACATGATTTTAAAACTTCTTGATATTATAAATTTATATATTTTTATATTAAAAAATTCTATATAATCTGGATAATATTTTCTTAAATGTAATTTCTTTAGGTACATGACGCTGACAAATAATTATTTTTTGTATTATTCTATATCACTGAAAAAATATTTGCGAATATCAAGTACATATTATGTGCCTTGTATCGGAGAAAAAATTATTTCTTAAATTAAAATTAAAAGAAATATTTTCTTAGAATGCGAAATATGTTGCTTAAAATAGGAAAACTAAAATCTAAAAAATTCCTTCATCAAGAACTTATACGCTTCAATTAAAACGACATAAGCTAGATATTTTACAACATATGTTAAACTAAACCGAATGAGTTATGGATTTCTCGAATTAGCTAAAAAATAAGAAATTACTTACCTAGATGACCTCATATTTTTTCTTATTGTTGAATTTCACGCAAAAATTATTTTCTTAAATCTAGAGATTATTTATCACCCTAAAAAACAAGTTTCCTATTTTTTAGCTCATATAGTAAAATATCAATCTTATATCATTTTAATTCAAGTGAACAAGTTCTTGATGAAGGAATTTTTCAGATGCTGGTTTTTTTATTTGAAGCAACATATTTCACAATCTAAAAAATATTTATGTAATATACAGTCACATAAAAATTTATTGACTACATTTTAATCAATATTTACTAATATTTAGGTAGTATTTTTTTTAGTTCTACGATTAATTAGATAAATAACTACTTTCGAGATCTTAATTTCTTATATTGAGATACTGGTTTCATAAATTAAGAAAATGATAACCTTGCTTTTATTACTGTAAAAAACAAATTTACTACTCTTTAGTTTATAATGGAAAATATTAAATATCATATAAAAGATCAAATATAAATATAAAATATCACTTATTTCTAAATATAAGAATATATTTATTTAATATTCGGACGCAGGGAATTTTATTAATTATCATTTAATCAATATTTACTAATTATATCTAATATTTTTGGACTGTAAGAAATGGATTACTTATTAATTAACTTATCTCAAGAACTCAATTCTGTATATCAGGACATTAGATTCAAAATTTAACAATATAATAATCTTGACTGGTACACTATAGTACAAACAAGGGTAATATTGAGAACTGAATTCTCCTGTAATTTTGAATTGAAGCGATTAAGTTCTTCAATAAATAATTTTTTCTATAATTTCTTTTAATACCTTCTATTCAAATATATAATATATGTAAACGTAAAGCATAATCAATTTCTAAATATACATGTTATATTTTTAACAATTTTTTAACTTAATTTTTTTAATTACACAGAAATATTGACTTGATAAGAGAGCCATTTTTTCTGCTATATAAATACAAAAATTAATTATTTCTCAATTTCGTATACGTATTATGGTTCCATTTAAGAGAATATTATCTGGATGTGGAAAATCACGATTTAAAATCACAACGATATATAAAGTATTATAACAGAAGTATATATTATATATAAATGCATGCATTCATATTGTATAACTATAAGAGATCTTGAATTGGTATATAAGATTTTAAACTTGTCAACAGCGTACTGCGATAGCGTAATTAATAAGGTGTTCGCTTGCGAATCCAAAGATCTGCGGATAGAATCCCGATTAGGTCGAAGTTTTTTTAAGCGAAATAAATTAATTATGAGACTTTAATCAAATAATATATTGTTAATTTAAAAAAGTGATGAAATAAATGTAATAAAAGTAAATTAACACATAGATTGTAAAAGAATTCATGAAATTGTTCGCTTCGTTTAAACTTTAGACTTTTAAAGTCAAGAAAATCTTTGAATCAAGAAACTATGCAATACTTTTAAAAATTTAACATACTTGAATTTTCATGTTTATAGAAAATAAAAACGTAATTCAAGTAATTATTGTTTTAAAGATAGGAATCGAAATCTTCATTTTAAATTAAATTTATTGAGTGGAGTATTAAAATTCTTAATCCAAGTATATATTCACTTAATTTTGTCGACTTAAATCAAATAAATACATTTGTTGATTCAAAATCTTCAGTTATTGATTCAAGAAAATATTTACCTTAGATACGAAAATATTTATTTAATTTTCAATATTTGTGTTCAGCTGTTTAGAAAATATAAGCTTGTAGCGGTCGCACTGGCCGGCTACTGACGCGCATCGGAAAGCTCCCTCTCGATTCCTTTTCCGAGCACGAACGTCAGAGAGCAGCTGCTAGGCGCCCCTCGCATTAAAGAGGGACCACGCTCGAGACTCGCCCCGCACCCAACTGCTCTATTGGAGCGGCACCACCGTGGTGCCGCGGGAGGGGAGAGGAAGCCCTTATTGGTGCGGCCCTCCGGAGCGTGTTAGGATAAGAGCTGGCTACGGGGCAAGGAGAGACAGAATGCTCGGGCCCTCACTAACCGGCACACGGGAAACAGCTTGGACCAGCCAGCTCGTCGACCTTGTGTAGATTAGTGATGCCCGCGGTCTTCAAACGCCCGACGTACGTAAGCGCTCCTGGGATTGCCGAGTTCGAAGCAACCAACTCGCGCACCCACCGGCGAAGCCAGGCCTGGGTTGGAACGGCGGGACCGAGACCGCCGATGAAAAGCGCTAGTGCGAGGAACACTCCCGCGCGCCCGGAAGCCAGGAAGGGAGACATAAAAGATCGTCCACGAAAGGAGCTCCGAACCATCGAACTCAGGAAGCGTTACCGCTCGGACCTGTCGCCCATCTCCACGCCGCCACCGTCCAAGAAGAAAAACCGGTCGCCCGGAGCCCACCGTTCAGCAGCTAGCCCTGCTTCAAGCTTTATTTTAGTAACTACTTACTTAGTGCAAGTTTATGCGAATGCTTGGTTAAAGAAAATATTTACTTGATACAGAATAATCGCATAAATTTCTGGAATTAAGTAATATTTACTTCATATTAGAATTTTTCCAGTATATAATTTTAATGAATTGTTTCGAAAAATCTATTTCTTAAACTGAAAAAATTTTGATTTAATTAATTCGATAATATTATTCTTTTGATATTATCAGAAAAATCTTGTCTTTGATCACAGGTTTGATCAATCTATGATCTGCAATTATAGTTATTAGATTTTCTGAATTGGATGCATTACTTTTTTGTTTCAATATAATAATCTTCTGATTCAATATTTTGTTTTCTTCGATTAAGAACATATATCATATCATCATATCATGTCATCATATCATCATATCATATCATCATATCATATCATCATATCATATCATCATATTATATCATACTTCATATCATATCATAATTCATACTAATTTATAAAGAAAAAGCGTGTTTTTGTTTGTACAGGATAACCGAAAAAACTACTGAACCAATTGTTCTGAAATTTGACACATAGATTCTGTATTATTTTTCGATGGACAAGGCTATGTGTTTTATTGAAAATCATTTTACTTTCATCAATAAACTAAGTTAATGGTTGTAATAATCAGTTTCACCAGCGGCGACTAGGTGGCGTCTTGAATCACCAGCATCAACTGAAAGTAGTCCGCCTAAAGTATTAATACCAGGGCATTTCAAACGAATGTTCATATCTAGCTTCGGGATTCGTATCCTAAATGAGGTGTGACATTAGTCGGTATTACCCTGTTTGTTCTTCACGTTAATCTGACATTACTGTCACACCTAATCGATATCTTAATTTTGTAAACTTTATTTTCTCTTACGTGGGGAATTCTCTGTCTCTCTCTCTCTCTCTCTCTCTCTCTCTCTCTCTCTCTCTCTGTCTGCCTGGCTTTCTTTCTTTCCCCTTCTCTTATAAAATGGTTCTGTATGCCAAATTATACTGAATATAGTTTGTAACGACAAATTATATTTTTGTTTTTGTACATTATATTAAGTTCAGAATTGTGACAACAGACTATTTTTTTTTTAGTTTGAACAAAAGAAATGATAGCAAAATTGAATTCTTTACCAACAACCTCGAAACTATGTATATTAATATATAAAATATATCGTCACTTCTGCATAAAAAGGCAATATCCATCGTCGGCTTAAAAGATATGCTCTTCGCATACAAACATTTTGATCGAATTTAGTTGGCATTACTACTAAAATATTCACGTTAAACGGGTATATACGAAATATATATATATATATATATATATATATATATATATATATATATATATCGTATGTATATTATATTATACATATTATATATACACATTTTCCATACGATTTCTACTGTTCCAGGTGTCTCTGGGCGATTTATACTGGGAAAATTATATTTAGTTGATTGAAAACGCCGTGCAGGTATGAGTAAATCAACATCTATGGGAAGATTCGTGTTGGGACGGTAAAATACGATATCTAGGTCTTTTCGAACGACTTCTACGGGGAGTACTGTGTTTAATCATTAGGAAGCGATGTCTAGCTTTCTCGAGACGACTTCTACTAGGACTATCGTTTATAGTTGGTAGAAAACGATGCTCAGGTATGTTGGGCCAACTTCTACGGCGAGTTCCGTGTTCGGATGATAGAATGCGATTTCCAGATGATTTGGAACGACTTCCACGGGGAGTGTCGTGTATAGTTGGTGGGCAACAATGTCCATGTATGTCAGTACGACTTCTGTGAAGAGATTCGTATTCTATCATTCGAACACTCACACTCCCAGTAAGAGTTATCCCGAGACATATTCTATTGTCCGAAGATACTACTCTTCGTACTCTCGAGACACCTGGACATGTTTTTCTACTGATCCCTATTTTCTATGTAATGTGTGTGTTTGTTTGTGTGTGTGCGCGTGCGTGTGTGTGTGCGTGTTCGCGCGCACGGGCGTGTGTGTGGCAATAACATTTCTTTTTGGTGACTGCCAGTATAAGCTGCTTATTTTTTATTGCACCCCACTGTTAGCCTATTGTCTCACCAAGCTTTCCCCCCGCACGCACCGAAGTCGTTACCCCCCTCGGTCGCACCATCAAACGAGCTCGAAAAATAACATCTGGAATATCGCACGAAACGGTAAGTACCTCACTTTAGCCACTAGAGGCCCTCGTTTTCAGTCGACAATTTTTACTGCAGTCTCTCCCATAAGCGTCGGCGATCTCCCTTATCTCTGCTCTCACTCGCTTTTCTTCAAATACATACATTATTCTTGCTTCTTTACTTCTTTTTTTTTTATGTTTTATGTATATATCCATAGAAAACTAAATTTAAGTTAATATATTGTATTTATATTAATTAGCTGGTTTCTAAACATAAAACTATGTAGTAAAATTTTTATAAAGTTTTGTCATTGAAATTTAATCATATAATTAAAGTATTTGTTTCTTATTCGTTCATTACAGAATTTGCAAGTAGATGAAAAATATACCTAATTCTATTACGAGCAAATTAATGTTACAATGGATATAAGTTTAATTTTCATTTCTTGTGTAAGAGATATTAATTTATGCGGTAAAGTTGTTGGTCCATGCAATGATTCAAGTATCAGACCTATTGTGCCGTACCATAAAAAGAAAGTAACAACTGCATTTAGTACAAAGATTCAAATAATTACAAATGAAATAAAAAAATTGTATTCATTGTTATTAGAGCATCGTAATTCACATTTCAACTTATATGAGTATCTCTCTTCTACACCTAAAATTACAGACTTGTATCAAAATGAATTTGAATTATTAGCAGAAAATATAATAAGCACATGTTTAAATCTTATTAAAATGTTAAAGAAGGAAATCAAACCATCAGAGACTTTTCAACAAAATGAAGAGCATCAGGAAATAGTTATTTATCTCATTGAAAATCAGTTAAAACAAATTTGTAAAGTTTATTTTGAGTATAAAAGTACTAGAGTAAAAAAAATGCTTGAATTAAAAAGGATATCTAGATTGGAATATTCATTGAAAAATACAAACTGTGATCCAAATTATAAATTACAAATTATAAATACAAGTAATTTAGCTAACGTAGCTCATGTGAAAAGAACAGAAGCTTTAGAAAATCAGGGAACTAATGAAGATATAGCTGGGTTATTGCAATCTGAAGATCAATTTCAATCATCAGAAGATATTCAGTTATTTCAAACAGAAAATGAACAACTTTACAATGAATTAAATACTTTAACAGAAGAAATTAGGCATATAGAAAGTAAAGTTGTGCAAATTAGTGAACTACAAGAATTCTTCACCGAAAAAGTTATATGTCAAGATAGAAATTTAGAGCGTATATTAACATTAGTTGTTGGTTCTACTGAAAATGTTATACAGGCCAATGATCATATGCGTAATGCTATTCGAAGAAATGCAGGTTTTAGAGTATGGTTTCTATTTTTTCTGTTAGTCATGTCATTTACACTTATCTTTTTAGATTGGTACAATCCCTAAAATATGTACATGTAAAGCAAAATAAACAGGTTTAAATTTTAGACATCTTTGTTATCAATTTCATAATGACAGTTTGTACTTGTTTAAGATCAAGCGGAACTAGGAAGGTAACAAGAACATGTTTATGTATAACAATTATGTACAGACTCTTCTTGGTATTATAGAAGCTATGCTAATTGGTGCTCTATAGATCTGTACATTCCTACTTAGTCATATGTAAATACAGTCTAGCATGAATTGATATTGAAGATCTTGGAGCTTAAATAAAGAAATTTTATTTTACATGTGTAATTTAACATCTAAGTTAATATCCAAACTTTCTATATTATAAAATATCGTGATATTTCAATACAATAAATTCTAAACCAAAATTTGTAAATTTGTAACAGAAAGAAATTAATAATATCACTGACATCGAACTTTAATTTATTAAAAAGTTAATGCACACATATACATTTATTTTCATCAGTAGTCTAAATTAAAATTCTTAAAACTTAATCACATTTTACATTGAATTTTAAATTGGTATCCAAAAAATGCTTTAAAACAATGAAACAGATTAGCGAGTTTGATGTATTTTTCAAAAATCATTTAATTTCAATCATTCTATATCAAATTATAAATCTTATGCAAAATAAATAGATAAACAAATTATTTATATCACGAAATTATAGCTTAAATAAATAATGAGATTACTTCCAGCTGAATAAAAGAATATATTATGAAATATGTGTAACGATATATATATATTCAATCATGGGTTTATACCGAAAGGCCTCCAGTAACTTGCCAGTAAATAGATATGGCAATGTTGGAATGCATTGTCAGAGATAATAAGGGGGATCGCCAATGCCTATGTTAGAAATTGCAGTAAAATTTTGACATTCAGCGCTACGGCGATGAACGTCGGTACTCCGTTCGTGCGATATTTCCGATGTTGGTTTTCGAGCTCGTGCGATCGAGGGGGAGACGGCTATCAGCAAGGGGGGACGCCGAAACAATAGATGCAATAAAAGGGATTAACTGGCGTCGAAATTCTTGAAGTGTGTATAGATTTTCTTGGCTGGATGGGAAAGTATGTATGCGCATGTGTATGTATGTATTTATATATATATATACGTATTTTAAATTTGCTGCGTGGTGGATCGAGGCTACGAAAAAGTATACGCACTTAAAGAATTTCTTCGTCAACACCAGCGAACGCCATTTGTTACACGACGCTGCCAAATTTTTAAGAAAATGGATATATATATATATATATATTTATATATATATATATATATATATACGTATTTTCTGACAATTTTGAGTTTCAAACTTGATAATAAGCCTACGTTGACGTTAATAATAAGTCTAATTTGATATCAAAAATTATACTTTCTGTAAATTATTTATATAATAACATTTGTATAAATTCAAATAAATCCATTTCATAAAAGAGATATTATTTGAATCAAACGAATATTTATTTAAAGTAAATTATATTATTTAAAATTAATTCAATAGTTATTAGAAAACAACAAATATTTATTTAAATTTATGTTTAAAACAAAAACATACATTTTTAAAACGAATGAATATTTTGTAATTTGGAGTAAACCATATGTTTGAAACAAACAATTAAGTTTATTTGAATAACAAACATATATTTATAGCATTACACTACATAAATTATTGAAAAGTAATAAATATTTCTTGAATTTTACTAAACGGAACGAAATATACGTAAAAAATAAAGTTTCTAACGTTCCCATCTCCCTCGGGATAGCCTACGCGGTATCTTCCCAGGGTAGTTTTGAGAGGGGAGGAAGTTTTTTTCAGGATCGGACGGCGGTTTCAGGAAAATAATATTACACGAACACAGTGTAAATTCTTTATAACAAAACATTAATTTATTTATCTAAAAATGTCCAATTCCTCTATTTACAGGATTCTGAAACAAATAAATATAAAACAAAAAATAATTAATAATAGTAATTTATCGCTAGATCTATATTATTATTACAGTTAATTTTGCGCTATTTTCCGCAATGCCTCTAATATTCGGCGCTAGTTACCGCACGAATACCCGGTGTTATTTTCCACGCGGGGATTTAATGAACCGAGACAAGTAGATTTTTAAGGAATAAAAGAATAAGGAAAACTTAACTCCGCTGGTCTTTTGAGGAGCGCCTCGCAACACGGATCAAGCTAATAACTTCGGAGAAATGGGTAAATGTAAGGATAAGTAAACTGCTGGTCTTTTGAGGAGCGCCTCGCAACCAGGATCATGTTTACTTAGGAAAGGTAAATTATTAACCGTCTGTCTTTGAGAAGCGCCTCGCAACAGAGATCAAGTTAATAATTTCGGAGAGGATTTTTACAAGTCAGGATTAATTTGAGCTCTGGAAAGGTTTTAGCTCCGGGAGGAGTTCGTGTGAAACAACTTCGGGGTAGTTGGTTCACCGGGCGAACTGCCGATTTTGCCTTTTGCAGGCCCTTTTATAATAAAATAATCGGATAATTCCGTCGCCGCTCGTTTAATTTCGGACGAGGCGCCGAATTATAATAATTATATTAACAATAATAATAATTATAATAATAACAATAATAATCAATAATAATTATAATAATAACAATAATAATCAACAATAATTATAATAATCAATAATAACTATAATACTCAATAATAATTATAACAATTATTATTTTATATTTCGTTATAATTTGCAGCCGGTGTGCTGCGCACAGTAATAATATACATGTACACAAGTTTAAATATTTATATACATATATTTATACATCATGCGTACATTAAATCATTTGTTTTAGTTAATTTAATTAAATACAGCGCGTGCATTCGTTTTCGGACACCCGTTGTATATGCTGGTATTCGCGCGTTCGCTACATTCGTTGCGGCTCAGGCTGCTTAGTGAGAGCGTGCAGTAGTGTGCGTGTGGCACGTATTAGAGGGGATAGCGGCCGCCGGTCTAATACATTGAACGCGCTCTCTCTTGCCGCGCGCAGTGTATCCCCTCTACGGCATACGCTGTACTTAACTTAGTGGTAGAGAGAGAGAGACTAGATATCGCGTTCTCTCTCTACTCGTTTGAGTTTCGGCAGTTGCGACGGCTACCTTCTCCAGTATTCGTCGCGACCTTTGCCCTGTTTTCGGTGTTTACGCGAGTTTTAATTTTCTAATTGTAGAAATAATATATTTAATATATTATTTCTAATAATATTCGTAATTATTTCTTTTGGTGTTTATACATCTAAGTCCGTGTATGTATGTAAAATACATCCACTAAATTAGATGTAACACCATCATAAGTATTTTAATTTTAACATGTAAAATAAATTCTTTGTTCGGAATGAATTTGCGCGGCCATGTTTTTGGCCGTCGCAAGTTAAATAAATAATTATTTGAAAAACTATATTTATATTCAAATTTAACAAATATTCAATTTTTGAAAAAGCTATTCAATATGAAAAATTAAATAGCTTTATCAAAAGGTGAAATATATTTATTTGATTATACCCAACGAGTTGTTAAAAACTAATAAAGTTCTTTATTTATTACTTCTTTCTTCTCCGATTTTATTAAACGAAGCACAAAGATTGAAATATTAAATTTAAATAAATAAATTTTTTCATAAAACAATTTATATCTTAAAAGTAAATTTTTTGATTTATATATACATTTTGTAGTTTTTACTATTTATTTATTACATTTAATATTTTAATCTTTGTGCTTCGTTTGAAAAAAGAAAACATAAATATTTATTAGATTTTACAATTGGCAGGAAATAATCAATTAAATCTAATCCACCCTTTGAGAATACTATTTCATTCTTTGGAGTAAATGGTTTTTTTAAAAAATTAAATATATGTTTTTGAATTTTTAAAAAAAAAATTGAATAAAATTAAAAAAAAAGATTTCTAATATCAATTAAATATTACTCGATTCAAGAAATCTATGCGATTGTTCTGGACCAAATAAATATGTTCTTTAACCAGGTAATCGCATAAACTTGAACCAAATAAGTAGTTACTAAAATAAAGCTTATATTTTCTCAATAACAGACCACAAATATTGGGAATTAAGTGAATATTTTCTTATTTTGAGAAAATATATCCCTAAATCAATAGATTCAAATTTAATATCAGGAAAATAAATTCTTTGATTTGTAACGCTCCGTCTTCGCTCTGCTTATAATTTTTATTATAATATTAGGGTTCAATTGAAGAAGGAGGAGCGTATCGGGAATTGTAGTTGGAAGATTTAGGTGAATAACTTTTAACTCGTAAAATTTTTACTAAAAAAATAATATCTAGTATATTCTATTTAATTGAATACAACAAATGTAAAATAAATAACTAAACTATTGATAAATTGGGATCTCCGTGTAGATTCCCTGCAACATATAAATGAATAAAATAATAAATTATTATTTCGCTTTTCGTATATCCTGTGAATATATACATATATTTACGAAGTATCGGGTGCTAATCAGATTATTTCGGGTTCGGAGATTTCGAACGGCCTTCACCGATATTCTTTCTCTTTCTACTATTTCTATATTTCCGTATAAATATACGGAAATATATTTTATATTAATATTTTAAATTATATTATATTTTAAATTAATATATTATAAATGTACGGAAATACGTACGGATAAATATCCGTACGGCCCGGTTCGTCTACGTACACGAGATCGAGTACGTTTTGACAATTTTATTTCGTTTGACACTTGTTCGTTTTTATATTACTGTAAGGTATACCTTATCAATAATATAAAAAGGTCGAAATTTTAATAAGGATTTATTTAATTCTTATTAAAATTATCGCTTTCAAGTGCGTCTCACATAAAGTAAATAATTTATTTACTCAACTAGTTATATTTACATGACTTGCATTTTTAGTTGTCTGTCTGGCAGACTTTTGCCGATGTATTATAATAATTTAATTAGGAGAAAAGGGACGTATTTTCTCCGCATAAATTATATTCTGTCTCGAATATAAATTAATTTAAATGCTTTTATTTCGCTGATTTTTTCTTATGTCTTTTTCTAGATGAATTAAACATTACCTTGTTAGAAGTCAGGTGTTCTCTTGAGCTAGCAGTTTTTATTAACTGCCTTTTACGAGTAAAGGTGCCTTCCTTTTGTCTCGAAAACGAGTTTTTCACCAAGAAAAGGAAAGAATTGATCAGTCGAAGGAGTATCGATTTATTTCGTTACTCGAGAGGTATCCTTCCTGAACGAGTACCGAAATCGAATTTCTTTTGAAAAGGATAGATCGGTCGGTAGAATTTTGATTCGGTTCGCTACTCGAGAGGTATCCTTCTTCAACGAGTACCGAAATCGAATCTGCCCCAAGGAAAAGGAGAATCGGTTGGAGTTTTGTCGATTCGTTTCGTCCCTCGAGAGGTATCCGTCCTCAACGAGTGCCGAAAGTGAATCGCGCTCCTGGCAAAATATAGCGCACTTTTATATATGGTAAAAGTACGTTAACAAAAATCTGATTGGCTAATGTTTATTTGAAAATAAGTTAATATTATTTCTATTGGTTATACTAATATACGATTAATTTATTCTATCTATTCTACTCTATGTTTGTGTTTGTTTGTTTATTAGTTATAGAAATAGTTTCGCGCGTATATCTAGCTGTTATAATAATTTAGACGGTTTTCTTTACTTGTAATTTACGTTACAGATTAATTAAATATCTCCTAGAATACAGTTCAGATTTTCTAGAAAATGGGTCGCTGAGATTGTAAATTTAAATAAATATTTTCTTATCTAATAAAAATATTTTCTTGAACCATTAACTGAACATTTTGAATCAAAAAATTTAATTATTTGATTCAAGCCGACAAAATTAAGCGAATATATACTTCGATTAAGAATTTCAATGCTTCACTCAAGAAATTTAATTTAAAATGAAGAAGTTGATTCCTAGTTGTAAAACAATAATTTCTTGAAATACGCATTTATTTTCTACAAACACGAAAATTCTTGTATGTTAAATTTTTAAATGTAGTGCATAGTTTTTGGATTCAAAACATGATTTTCTTGACTTCAAAAATCAAAAGTAACATTATATTATTTGATTAAAGTCTCATAATTAATTTATTTCGCTTACAAAAACTTCTAATTATTGTTTAAAAACTAATTATTGTTTTAAAGATAGGAATCGAATTTTTCATGTTAAATTAAATTACTTGAGTGAAGTATTGAAATTCTTAATCCAAGTATATTGTTAAGCCGAAAAGACGTGTACCTATACATTTGTATTGCAGCTTTTGAATTTATATACTTTGTGTTTAAAGATGTCTAATAATTGGAACGTGCTTAAATTATCCTCTGAATTCAAAATCCGTTTACGACATCTGTTATCCGTATCAATTATAGTTCTTTATTATTTATTAATACTATTGCCGAAACATTCTCAATTTTTCTGTAATCTATCCATAAGGCGATTCCGGATTAAGAAATAAACTTCACTCCAGCTGCATGCTGTATAGGTTTATTGTTCCCTTCCGCGCCGCTTTTAAATATGCCTTCTTCGCCGTACCTAAAAATTTCCATTCCTTTTCGTTTCCTATTCAATAAGAACTTGTGCAATCATTCAATAGAGAGATTCCTAGAGGATTTGACAAATCTTCTCCATCCCTTCTTCTGTCCTCCCCGTATACCTGTAGCGTTTCGATTCTGACAGACGAAGAGGACCACAGATTCGACTTGACTGCCGCGCGAGTAGGTTACTTTAACATTATTTCTGTACCAGCAGTTAGCGTACCAATTATTTATAAGTAGTGTAACTGCGTTTTTAAGAAGAAATGTATTTAAATGTGTTAAATAAATATATTTAAATCCTTTACATTTGCCGCATATTTATTTGAATAGTCGTATTGGAGTAACTTTCAGTACGACGGGAAAGCTACCTCTATATCATTTCATTGTATTTCCAACATTTTATGGTCCTTTGAGCCGGAGAAGACAAATATTGCGATAATAAAATTTTTTTATTTGCGTTCCTGCTTAAAGGAACAGGCCGCGACGGTGATCCAGTTTTTGGAAACAACCGAGAATAACTATAATAGCGCATGGTCATTTTTAATTGATTGGTATGACAACAAACGGGTTATAGTAAATAATCATTTCAAAAGTCTTTGGAATTGCCAGTTTTAATAAAGGAGAGCTATGTTAATTTAAGGCATATATTTGATAATATAGATACTCATACACGAACGCTTTAGGTATTAGGAATATCGTTTGATACGTGTGGTGTTATATTAATACATTATATGACAACTAAACTAGATAAAATGACTCATTAAGAATGGAAAAGAACAATACCGGTAGAGACTTGCCAAAACTAACTGATTTTATTCAATTTTTAAAAACACGGTATTTAATCTTAGAAGCTACACAAACACAAACACAATCAACTCAGAGTAATAATAGTCCCAAGATTGTAACTTCCGCGACCAAACGAAGCGTTTTAAGCATTATAGCAAAAAAAATTATTGTAAATTTTGAACGGGCGAACATAAAATATATGCGTGTGATAAATTCGTAAAATTATCTCAAAACGAGAAATTTGAATTCTTTAAATCACAAAGACTTTGCCATAATTGCATGCGTACAAATCACATCACTGATAAATGCAATTGCGGACCCTGTAAAAATTGCGGTAGAAAGCACCACACGCTTTTACATTTTGAACGGGAAAACTCCACCGAAATCGCTCTTAGTGTTAGTTTATTAAATAACATGCAAGTCCATTGTTTTGTCCAACTCAAATACTGTTAGCCACCGCAAAAATTTATTTTCATGATTAATTTAATAATCATCAAACAACCCGCGTTTTTTTAGATAGTGGTGCGCAAGCAAATTTCATTACAAATTGGTTTGCAAATTTACTCAAATTACAAAGATATGAGGTTAATATTCCGATTAGGACGCTTAATAAATCGCAGATAAATATAGTTCACTGAATAAAAACCAAAAATTCTAGTCGATTAGGAAACTATGAGAAAGATATATTAGGTTGTCAAATATCGCCCTTCCGCCTTTTTGTCTTAGGAATTTCGCGATTATATACAAAGCGCTACAGAGCTCGTATCTGGCAATACTATACATCATTTGAAAGGTCTTGACAAAATATACTAAACGACGCTATGCATGATTAGTTTGGACGTGTAACTATGGAGTTCATTAACGCCGAAATTCGAGCTATTTTAAAGTTTTCCTTCGTCAAAGGCAAATCCACTAGAGAAACGTTCCATGAGATTAATGGTGTTTTGGGGGATGGCACGCTATCACTTCGAACCGCAGCGATATGGTTTCGACGATTCAGAGCCGGTGAAAACGACACCATGGATTAGCCAGCCGGCGGAAGGCCTATGACGACGAATACCGATCAAATCATGGAATTTATCGAGTTAGACCGGCATGTGGCATCTCATGACATCGCCCAGGAGATGAGAGTTAGTCACCAAACTATTTTAAACCATCTGCAGAAGTCTGGATACACAAAAGCTTGATGTTCGGGTGCCGCATGATTTGATGCAAAAAAACCTTCTGGACCGAATCAATGCCTGCGATATGCTGCTGAAACGGAACCAACTTGACCTATTTTTGAAGTGGATGGTGACTGGCGACGACAAATGGATCACATACGACAATATCAAGTGAAAACGGTTGTGCTCCAAGGCCGGTGGAACGTTCCAAACAGTGACCAAGCCGGGATGGACGGCCAGGAAGGTTTTGCTGTGTGATTGGTGGGATTGAAAGGGAATTATCCACTATGAGATGCTCCCATATGGCCAGACGCTTAATTCTACCATCTACTGTGAACAACTGGACCGCTTGAAGCAGTCTATCGATCAAAAGCGTCCAAAATTGGCCAACAGGAAGGGTGTAGTATTCCGCCAGGACAACATCAGATCACACACTTCGTTGGTGACTCGTCAGAAGCTACGGGAGTTCGGATGGGAGGTTTTATCGCATCCACCATCTAGCACGGATATAGCGCCAAGTGATTACCACCTGATCCTGTCCATCTTGAACGTTCTTGGTGATGTAAAGTTGGACTCAAAAGAGGCTTGTGAAAAGTGGCTATCCGAGTTCTTCGTAAATGAGCGTTCAATGATCATAGACTCGTACAATTCTTGCCGACAGAATTAACGAATATAAAGCTATTCGATGATCACAGCTGTTAACATTAGAACCGTGGGTATCAATTGGAATCCTCAACGCGATGAATTACTTTATTCTATTGACTCGGGCGTGAATACTTCTGAGCGCATCACCAAGCGAATAATTTTGCCGAAAATAGCTCAATTGTTCGATCCGGTTGAATTATTGTGCCCACTCACTGTTAAAGCTAAATTAATAATGCAGACCATCTGGAACGAAAAACTGGAGTGGGCTGCATCGGTGTCTCTCGAAGTTCACACGCAATGGCTAGCATATAGAAATTAATTGCCGCTATTATCTAATGTTTTTTTTTAAAGACGTGCTTTGCTAAATAATCCCGTAAATATACAATTGCACGGTTTTTCTGACAGTAGTGACGTAGCATATAGTGCTTGCATATATAATGTATCAATTCGACTGATGAAAAGGACAAGAGTATTATACGACTTTTATGCGCTAAATCTAAAGTAGCTCCGCTAAAATCGAAATGAACGACACCAAGGCTTGAACTTTGTGCCGCTTTATTATTAGCTAAAATGTATAAATGCTTATTAAAAATTTTACCGATAACCTTTCATAGCACTCACCTTTGGTCGTACTCAACGATTGCTTTAAGTTGTATAAATACACAGCCTAGCGTACTGAAAATGTTTGTCGGTAATCAGAACCATAACAAATAGATCTCAATGGAGATACGTCTCTACTAGAGACAATCCAGCGGATTACATATTCCGTGGTCAAACAATACTCGAGTTTATAAATAATGATGTTTGGTAAAACGACCCAAGCTGGTTGCGTAAAAATGAAGATGAATGGCCATATTTGGCTTTAAACCCTGAGCCCTTGTCGGAGGTTAGACAGGCGATTGTATTAAACGTGTGCATTCACGATAATTTTGACTTACCAAAATCTTCGTTCTTTTTAAAATTAACTAGAGTCATCATTTACTGTCAGCATTTTTTATAGATTTAAGGATAAATAAATACGCAGAGTGCTAACCGTCTATTATACGCCTTCAATATACCACGCAAATCTAGCAAGTACAAAGCATCAAGCACATCTAGCTAATACACGTACTCTGTACGAACGTCTAATTAGTACAAGACTACAGAACGAACTGACCGCGTCGCGAGGCTGCATAGGGTGGCCGAGCGGAGCGCACATACACACACATGTGCACATCAAGTAACCATCGCGCCACGAAGCCGCTGCGCCTAATGCTATATTCCAACACTCTCCCTCGTTACAGCGAGTTCGGCGCACTCGTTATCATTTTATTTTATTAATTAGAGCACGCATGCTTACATATGTTTACAATAAGTATTGTCAATTACACCTTAGTCTATATATATGTATCTACAAGCAACAAATTTAAATTTAAGATTATAATTAAGGTATGATATATTTATAAGTATTCTAATATTATTAATAAACTTTCTGGATATTTCTGTCAGACTGTCCAGCCCATGTCTCACACTTCTTGGCTTTTAATTTTGTAATTTACTTCTATTAATATGTTGACAATTGGTTATGATTTAATCTTTCATTGGATGCAGATTCATTTACTTAATTCTCCTCGTTGCTCCGGTTGCTCTCATAACCTTCTGAAAACACACATATGAACATTAGGTGTTAAGTATTAATTTCGACAGCCTAACATGATTTCTAAAACTTAAGCTTTTAGTAAATATATCAGCCTGTTGTTCTGACGATTTTACCCACTGAATTTCTACCTGTTTCTTCCTAACACACTCTTTTATATAATGCTCTTTCCTATCCGTCATATGTCGCAACCGATTGCTGCCATCTGTTTTTGCACACGCTTGTGCTGCTAAATTGTCGCAAAATAATACTAACGGGTACATATCTAATCTCAATATTATTCTTAAAGAGTTATGTAATGCGACAAGCTCCTGACAAGTAAGACTCATAGCGATATATTCTGCTTGGCAGGTAGATAAAGCAACATTAGGTTGTTTCCGTGTTCGGGAACCTAAAGTGTCCCCATAAAGCTTAATGACATACCCACACGTCATCTACGACTCCTTACAATCCGACAGACTAGCATCTGAATAAGCTATCAAATATATTTTGTTACCTTTGTATATTAGACCTACGTCTCTAGTACCAGCGAGATATTTAAACAGTCGCTTAACCATATCCCATTCTTTAACAGTCGGATTGATCGGATGCCTACTCAAGACGTTCACGGTGTAGGTTATATCAGGACGAATAGAGTTCGAAAAATATAACAATGAACCCACTATTTCTCTGTAGAGAGTCTTTGGAATGTTATTAAATCTATCTAAATCCTCCTTACGATTTTTCCTATCTTCATCAGTTGCATCTGCAACAGCCATCGAGGAGCCTACTACTCTCGTGCTAACAAAACCCAATCGTTTTAACATCTGATTCACGAATTTAGCCTGGCTTAGTTTCATAGTTCTTTTCTCAATATCTCGATCTATGCTGATCCCAAGAAATTCTTTCGGAGATTCGAATTGTTTAATTTTAAATTCTAGCGACAGCTCTTTAATGACTTTATCTATCCCCGTTCTATTATTTCCTATGATTAAAATGTCATCTACGTAAAGCAAAATTATCACAACTTCAGATTCATTATTGCGCTCGAACAAACACGGATCCATATCATTATACCCGAATCTTATTTTACCTATTACCTCAGTAAATTTCATATTCCATCGTTTAGGACTTATTTTTAGACTATACAAAGATTTTCTGAGTTTTAATATATTTCTATTTTCTCGCTCTACACTATCAGTTAATCCCTCAGGGAATTTAAGATAAATATCCTCGTCGATATCTCCATAAAGAAACGCAGTCTCGACATCTAACTGTTTAATGCACAAACCGAATTTATTAGGAATAGCTAGAAATGATCTGACTAAAATTAGCCTCGAAACAGGCGCATACGTATCTTTAACATCGTATTTGTTCCTGTCTCTGAAACCTCTAATTACTAATCTGGCTTTGCACAAAAATTATTTACGCTTGACAACCCAGCGCGAATCCATTATATTTGTTCTGTCCTGTTCTAATCTCATTTTATTTTTACTAATCTCTAGAAAGATATTCTTGTCTATTAGTGAATTAATCTCAGCTCTAATAGCTTCTTTCCAGAATTTGCCTTCGGGCGAATTGATCGCTTCTCGATCCCTACTCTAGAATAATCGTCTATAATTACTAAAATAAATGTATAACCTTTCGGGTGGGTCACCGAACTAATCGGTCCCATAGTGTCAGCATGAATTACTTTTAACGGACCTGCTCTTTGCACAGGTGCTCTGTTGCACCTGAAGCCGCTATAAATTTTATAATATTGTTTCTTCTAATTTTTCTCAGATCTTCTCTATCAAAATAATTGAAATATAATTCAAATGGTTTCTTACCTTGCTGTGCGTCTGACTCACACTCAGAATTAAACCGTGCTTTCTTATTTGGAAAGCGAACTCTCTTACTCGAGCTCTACTATCTTTCTCCCTCGTTTTCTCTCTCGGGCGCATTACGCTTTTCATGGCAGTTTTTAGCCACATACGAACCCGTCTTTCGACATCTGTAACAGAAGATGCGCCCTGGTGTGGGGCATTTCGCGCTAATGTGTCCTGCTAAACCGCAGGAGAAACATCTCCTTGCTTTGACATTCCCACGTCTCGTTTTGGCTTCGTTACTCTTTTCATTTGACCATTCAACACGTCTCATGTTTGGTCCTGTTTCACGTCTCTCAAATGATTGATTAAATCGTCTTTCAAATGGTATCCTCAATTGTTTATTAATTGTTTATGCAAATTCTTTACATCAATAATTCATTATATTAATTTCAAATGTAATTTAATATTATTAATTATTAACAATTATATATATATATATATATATGTGTGTGTGTGTGTGTGTGTGTGTGTGTGTGTGTGTGTGTGTGTGTGTGTGTATACATCTATTTTCTAGCTTTCACTTTCTAATTTATAATCATATATTTCTTTATAACATTTAATATATATATATATATATATATATATATATATATATCTATATATATATATATATATATATATATATATACGTATAACTTTAATTTATTATGCATCTATATTTAACACATATCTATATTTTTGTCTAGTTTGTAGTATAGCTTTACTATATCTATCTCTCCGTCTCTCTCTCTCTCTCTCTCTCTCTCTCTAGCTTTCGCGTGCATGCATTATACTAACATCTCTCTCTCTCTCTCACACAGCATGCTACAGCATACGCACGCGCGTCGTTGTTTTCAACTGTTGCTGTTGCCTACGTGTTTCGCGCGGGACTTTTTGCCACACGCTTTTTCGATTTCCTCGAATCTACCGCCCCCTTTTTAACGGTTTCTTTTTATTCGCAGAACTTCAGATTTCGAATTTTTAGTTTTCTTTGAATGCTTTTTCTAGAAGTTTTAAGATTCTTTTTCTTATGTAGTTCTATGTATTATTTTAACGTCTAATTTTCATGCAATTAATTTTACGTTTTTACATCTAATTTTCAAGCATTTTTACTTCTAATTTTTATATTTTTGCAAGTATCTAATTTTACTTTTCCAGGATTTACTATCTACTTTTCTCAGCATCTAATTTTACTAATTATAATATCTCATTTTAACGTTTTTTTTTTTTAATTTTAATCATCTAAATTTTCTATTTTTGCAGACAAAGAATCTTAACCATTTGTAACTATTTATATTTAATTTTCAGCATTCATCAATTTTAATTTTAACGTTTATATATAAAATTTATGTTTAAAACTTGATTTTATAATTTTCTCTCTTTAGGTATCGCATCTTACATCACATATGTAATTTTAATTTTACTTACAGTTTTTCAACATTATGTTCATACCTTTTCTTTCAGTTTGAATAGACGATAATTGACTCATCTTGAAATATTATTTAAATCTTCCTTCTAAAACATATGGCACTTCTAAATTCAAAAATTCATATATAATCTATAATCTGAACACTTTTAAAATGCGGTAAAAAGGCCTTAGCGCGCACTGATTCTACACTTCGCTTCTGTTAGATTGTCAAAATTCTAGCAAAGCTTTTGTTGCGTTTACCGATAAACACGTGGTTTGATGAAAATCAAAGTTACGTAAAACTTACGTATTTTATCTAATTAATAAAGGTTTCGCGCAGTTGAAGCGTGTGTAGCCCAATAACCTGAAAGATTTAAGGATAAATAAATACGCAGAGTGTTAACCTTCTATTATACGTCTTGAATATACCAAGCAAATCTATCAAGTACAAAGCATCAAGCACATCCAGCTAAAACACGTACTCTTTACGAACGTCTAATTAGTACAAGACTACAGAACGAACTGACGGCGTCGCGAGGCTGCATAGGGCGGCCGAGCGGCTCGCACATACACACACATGTGCACATGAAGTAACCATCGCGCCACGAGGGCGCTGCGCATAACGCTATATTCCAACAATTTTATAAATAATTTAAGGAATAATAGTAAGCATCGTTTGCATATTATCGGCGAACGTGCTATGTTAGTAATAAAAACGGTCTTAAAGCACTAAATCCATTTATTGATAAGGATGGGTTAATTAGAGTTGGCGGGCGTTTAACAAATGCTCGGTTATCGTACGATGAGAAGTTTTCTTCACTTTATCACCTTAGAGCTCAATATTGTCCGAACGACGGGAAAAATATGTTACGCCTCGTAATCCGTTAATGCCTCATAATCATTTTTAAAATGTTTTCGTTTTCAAAAAATGCAATCTCAACATCTCAATTTCAATCTCAATCGATCAATACGGGGCCATCGATTAATATTATTTATTAACACTACTACTGAAACTTGCTCAATTTTTCCAGTAATCTGTCTATAAAGCGATCCCGGATTAAGCAATAAACTGCACTCCAGCTGCATGCCGTAAACGTTTATTGCTCCCTTCCACGCCGCTTTTAAATATGCCCTATTGGCCGCACCCAAAAATTTCCTCCCTTTTTTGTTTCTTATTCAATGAAAAGTTGTCCAATCATCCAATAGAGAGACTCCTAGAGAATTTGACAAACCTTCTCCATCCCTTCTCCTGTCCTCTCTGTATACCTGTAGCGTCCCAACTCTGACAGCCGAAGATGACCACAAATTCTAGGTAGGTTACTTTAATATTATTTCTGTACCAGCAGTTAGCGTAATAATTATTTATAAGTCGTGCAATTGTGTTTTTAAGAAGAAACGTTTTTAAATATGTTAAATAAATGTATTTAAAATCCTGTACATTTGCCGTATAAATATTTGAATAGTCGTACTACAGTAACTTTCAGTACGACGGGGAGCTACCTCTACATAATTTCGTTGTATCTCCAACATATATATTCGCTTAATTTTATCGACTTAAATCAAATAACTAAATTTGTTGATTCAAAACCTTCAGTTATTGGTTCAAGAAAATATTTTCTTTAGATAAGAAAATATTCATTTAATTGCTAATATTTGTGTTTTACTGTTTAGAAAATATAAGCTTTATTTTACTAACTACTTACTTCGTTCAAGTTTATGCGATTACTTGGTTAAAGAAAATATTTACTTGGTATAGAGCAATCGCATAAATTTCTTGAATAAAGTAATATGTACTTCATATTAGAATTTTTCCAGTGTATAATTTTCATGAGTTATTTCGGAAAATCTATTTTTTAAACTAAGAAAATTTTTATTTATTTAATTCGATAATATTGTTCTATTTATAGTATTAAAAAACTCTTCTCTTTGATCACGGATTTGATCAATCTCTAATTTAAATATTTTGATTATTTGCAATTATAGCTATTAGATTTTCTGAATTCGATGCATTACTTTTTTGTTTCAATATAATAACCTTCTTATTTAAACTTTTGTTTTTATAGATTAAGAACATATTTATTTATATATGTATTGCGTAACTCTGTGCTATATATACTGTATAAAATCAATTAAATACCAATTTCTAGAAAATAATAGTTTGATTCTGTAAAACCTTTTTTAGAGAATCAAAAGTATTGTGTTCAAGTACATGATTACTAAATTTAGGAAACTCAGGTTTTCCATTTTAATTTTGATCAGCTTGTTTTAAAGAAACGTTTTCTAGAAAATGAAAATGCTTATTTTCAGATTATGATGAGCTAAATTTAAGTAAATAGAACATTATAATTAAATAAATATTTACTTGATTGGATTTTCCGTTTTGAAGAAAATCCATTTTTTTGGTTTAAGAAAATTGTATTTTAATTCTTAAACATTTTTCGTGAATTTAAGTTAATATTTATTGGAATTATTCAGTTTTTCACAGAAAATAAAGTACATTATAAGATTATGATTGTCACCTACATGAATCTGCTCACACAGAAACACATTACAACGAATTAAATACAAATTTTTTTTTTATGTTTTTGAAGAAATCCATTTTACAAAATTCCAACTACGTATTCTATTACACTAACCAAAAATTCGAATGTTGAAAACGAAAATTTCAAGTGGCTCTTATATAGAATCTTTAATCGAGTATTAGTTTTATAAATATGGCAAAACCTTAAAACTATGTAATTAAATTTTGGTTCATAAGTGTAGGGATTACATCCCCACATAGACGCGTGAGTGGGGGTACCGGAGGCAACCGCGACAAGCCGCATTGTACAGTAAGTTAGTTTAACCGTAACCTCTACTCGACCAGGTCACGCAGTGTAGTATGGTTATAATAAATCGTACTTATATCTCAAGCTACTGGTTTCATTTCTTTAACCTCTCGTTAGCATAGGGTGAGATCTTAAGTAAAGTCCTTAAAGTAGATCGCGCGTATGTTGGGGTGCGATTATACCGCTTAACAGAGTCAGCGGCGACAAAATATATTTTTCGATAGACCGATATAGAAATCCCGACATAAGCTACAATATAAAATTACAATTCACAATTACAAGTTTTTTCCCAATTACAATTACTGTTAAAAACTCCTCTTTGAAAAAATTTCCCTTGAAAAACAAATTTTTTTGTTAAAATGAAATCACATAATAATTATAAAATATTTAAAAAAATTATTAAAATAGTTTTCTATTAAACTTCTTTCGGATTAAATAGAATTCAAATTCAAAATATTATTCAAATCATGTCAATGCAACCCGTTTTAATAATAGTTTTATTTTAGTTGTATTTTGTCAATTCGGTGACGATTTAGAAACGGCAGCTCGTGACGTAGGCAAATGCGGACATTAATTTATGCTGACGTAGCTGTGACGTCGCGTTGCTCACCAAGCTTCCCCCCTCCCCCTCGCACGCGCTGAGGACAGTTCTCATCTCCCTTGATCGCACAATCGCACGAGCTCGAAAAACAATAACTGGAATATCACACTTGGGCCACCAGAGACCCTCGTTTTCAGTCGAAAATTTTTACTGCAGTCTCGTCTATAAGCGTCAGCGATCTCCCCTTATTATCTCTGATTAGAGAAAATAAACGGCCAGATACGATATTTTGACTTACTAGTGACTTACTGGGATATTGTTCCATTGAGTTTGCTTCAGTAAGCAACTGATGGCGCCCATGTTCAGAAAACCCCGTCGAAGAACTGATCGCTGCTGTTCGCGTTCATATACATATATTTGTATAAGCAAGTATTAGTGTTGTTGGGTAATGTGTGGACTAAAGCTCAGCTAGCACGATTCGATGAATTTCTTTTTGTGCTGCGCACTACAGCAATACGAGCACTTATTGCGTTAGCAAGCGTGCTATTTATTATATAAATAATTAAAACCAAGAAAATGTCATGGATAATTCACTAAGACGATTAACTTATTATTTACATATTTCTATATATAATGAGCTAGTGCCACGATCGTAGACAGTTGGAAACTAAGAAATTAAACAATACAAATTTAGCGAGTAAATTCGTATAGGCGTGTCTACATAAAATGTTTCTAAACGTACATAAGTTACAATAATATGATTGGTTTACAAAATTGTAAGGGTGTGTCTAAATTTGAAGAGGAAATTCAAGAGGGGGCGAGGTGTACAAATTGGTGCACGTTGAAACTGAACTGAAGATGTCGACTAATGACGTTTTTCAAATAGTATAGGATTAATGTATATTATATTACTTGATACGTGAATTTCTAACTGGGGAAAATCCGCAGTTCTTTACCAGTTGGAGCCAAAAAAAAGGGCGGGGTTCGGATCAACGCAAGTATAATTACTTTGTTATTTGTCTATATTTACATATTATGATAATCCTTACATTTATATTCAGTTATGAGGAGTAGAACTTAATAAGTGTAAACGTTTGAATGTGTATTACACATTTGAATTTCAATAAAAGACTTTTTAAAGAAGGTTTCAAATCGAAGTATAATTGTGTTTATGATGCACAATCGAATACAATTACTTATAAGGGACGATTAGGAGCCCAAAATGTATACTTTAGAGTCAGCTTTATTTTTTGAATTAGATTATTTTAATTTCATAAAATAAAATGAATATAAAAATGTTATAACTTATTTACGTTATACGCATACTTGGTTGAAATATTTTTCTTTTTACATTTAATAGAATGATTTATATTTACGAATTTATTATATATATTTATGTATATTATGAATATATATAATTATTGTAGGAATAAAGAGCGTTAGCTCGAAGCATTTCCTCGAACTTTCGTTCTTTATATCTTAACGCACATGTGTGTGTGAAGAGCGCGCCGCCTCGCTGCGCTTCACTTCTTGTTCAAAACTTCAACCAGTATGATGTGTTTGATAAAGATCAGTTCTTAACTATTATATATTGAGTATGACTCTGCTTTATTTCATCACCTATCCCAACACGTTATGGGCCCAGCACGCTTCCACTGCGTATTAATTTTGAATTCATAATTAATTAAAGTATTCTTTTTTCCTTTTATTGGAAATAGCAATTTTTGAGAAGTTTGGCGCGAAAACCCTCTGCACATGTGGTCGAACAATAGCGTAGTGATCGAACAATTCGTAGTCACTACAGTGCAGAAGTGACTAAGACCTCTTGAAACGTAAAAAGAATAGTGATCTTCTTTACAGATTCTATCAAGAATTTTCCGAAAAATAGAAAAATTGCAAAAATAATTTTTCAAGGAAAAATTCCAAAACCACTCGTGGTGACGACAAATACATAAAAATTAAAACAAGGTTTCAATATATTGAAAATAATCATTGAAAAATTAATAAATTATAATTAATATAAAATAATTAAAAAGATGAGCGATAATAATAATACCATGATTAAGGGTAAGTCCTAAAAAGAAGAAAAAGTATGAATATGAATGATATGAAATAGGATAAAAGTTAGAAAGAATGATGAACAGAATGAATGCATGCAAAATCGGGATTGCGGATATGAGAATGTGTCATTCGAACGTATTTTTTTTCTCGTTGGATAGTGGGAAGTTCATCCGCCATTGTTTAACGGCTAGTGGCTCTCGCCAACTGAGACTACTGCTGGAGCCGGCTTCAGGGTATGCAGGATTCTAACCTATTAAACCCACTAACCATATCAGGAACACTTAGCTATCGCCATTGTATTCCTTTCCCCCTGATTAATCTTCCAATCTTCCAATCTTCCAACTCTCGTGGTCGAGGTTATCTTCTCCTAGCCACTTTACGCGGCATTCCGTTAAGTTAGGGTACGTGCAGAAGAAATGCCTCGGAGTTTCCTCCTCCTTCCCACACCATCTGCAGAGGTTACTGTATCTTCTGATCTTCTGTATATAACACCGTAAATTACTGTGTTCTGTTGTAAGTTCCAGGATTATCTTTGCTTCACGTTTATTTAGTTTATGATCCTTTGAGCCCATCCGCAGATCTTACTGCCGAGAAGGTCTTTGGACCATCTGTATTTGCGCGAGTTTTCCCACGTTGTTAGTTTTTTTTCTCAAGGCTTCTCTCTATCACAGTGCATCCTACTTGGTAAGGTACAGCGGTATCCCTTACCCGATGGCACTCCGATGAGCATCCTTGTTTTGTCATAATGTCTGATTTCATGTTTCCCTTACGGGCCGATTTTCTCGGTATCCATGTAACACAGACCTTATTTGCCCTGGCCAAATTTTCTAGAGCAATTTTAGCTTCTTTGACCAGTAGTGACGTAGTGCAGGGTTAATCGAGGGCCTTGCGTTGCGATGTTGTTTGTGCATATATTTATGCATCTGCTCTTATTTCCCCTTTGCATTAAGCCGTTTGCACAGGTTTCAATGGCAGCTATTTCTACCTGAAACACTGTGTTGTATTTATTCAGTCTAAAGGCTGAATTTAAACTGCGTTCAGATCCATATATACCGAATCCAGTACCAACATCTGTTCTGGATCCTGCTTTGAACCAGATATCACCTCCCAAATTTAGGTCATTGTTCCAATCCTCTCTGCTTGGTATCCTGATCTTATATCGTTGCCCGAAGCAGAGAGTTTTGTTAATACGATCCTGAGGGAGATTAAAAGTTGGGACTCTTAGTATTTTCCTGCAAATGGTAGCGTGTCCAGTTGCGGTACTATCCCACTGACCGCTGCATATCATTCTATAAGCCGTTCTTGTTATTTCCAAGTCCAGGCTGTCTAGACCTAGCATCATCCTGACAGCAGCAGTAGGAGTACTTCTTTTTAATCCAAAAGCTCCCCTTAGCGAGATTGCCTGTATGTGATCCAAAGTGTGATTTCCACCACACCAAGGCAGCATAAGTCAGCCCCGGTATCAGTATTGTTTTATATATCCATAAAACTTTCTGCGGTTCAAGCCCCCAGCCTATGCCAATAGCCGACCTACATTGTATCAGTATGTTGTTGATCTTTTTACTCTACATTCGTAGGTGTTGTCCCCACGACAGTTTCTTATCTAGGTATACACGTAGATATTTAACTCCTTCCATATACGGTATACCTTGCCCGCGGAAGTTTACGCAAGATTTTATTTTGTTCTTGTATTTCCTAGTAAAGGCTACAACCTCGTTCTTCTTTGGATTGATCCCCAGGGATCTCTCTTGACACCAGTCATTGACCTTTACCAAAACCTCCTGAAGAATTTCAGGTAATATCTCTTCGTACTTGCCTCTGACAAGTATTGCGAAATCATCTGCGTATGCGACTGCGAAGATTCTTTCCTCTTCAAGCATACACAGTAAGCCATCAGCTACAAGATTCCATAGGAGAGGTGAACGTACCCTTCCTTGTGGACATCCTTCGTTCTAAGCCTTCTCAATGTGTTTGACTACTGAGTGAAGAGCTGTCTCAGTGGACTTTCCCGTCGTGTAAGCATGTTGCCTACTTGAAATTGGGCTATTAATCAACATTGTTTGCCTTATATGTAAATCTACTACCCTCTCCATCGTTTTTAGCATGAATGACGTCAGACAAATTGATCTGAAGTCTTTCACCGACGAGTAACTATCTCTTCCAGATTTGGGAATGAAAAAAACACGAGATGTCTTCCATACCTTTGGTATATACCCAGTTGCGATACTGCCTCTGAAAATTCCCGTAATAAGTTTTAAAATAGTTTCACACCCCATCTGTAACATCTTAGGGAAGATGCCATCAGGTCCTGGTGTCTTATATGGTTCAAAGGAGTAAATCGCCCATTTTATCTTCTCCGGAGTCACAATTTGAACAACCGTTTTCCAATCCGCACCTACCAGCCGTTCCGTGATGATGTGATATTTTTCATTTTTGCAGTTCCTGATGAAGTCAGGGAGGTTAGCCTTCAGAAGTAGTTCAAGTGTGCCCTCTTCTGTATTTAGATAACTACCTGCTGCATCTCGTAGATTTTGCAGTCGATAGTTATTATCCTTTGTTAGGATTTTGGCCAACTTGGCTACATCAGACAGGTTCTCGGTCCCTGAACAGAAATTCCTCCATGCTTCTCTTTTAGCAATGCTTAGTTCTCTTTTGAAATCGTCCATTGTTTTCTTATATATGGACCATCCCTCAGAGTTTTTTCTCTTCTTCGCCCTATTGAAGGCCTTGTGTGCCCTTTTTCTCAGCGCCTCTAGTTTCCTATTCCACCAGTATGCGCTGTTAGGTTTCCTAACAGGTCTCAATGGACAGTTGTTTTCGTAGGCTCTGGTAATTGCTGTCTGAACTTTACATAATATCCAGTCTAGTTGGAACTCGGTGCCATATTCTCCTTTAAGATGATGCTATCACGAAGTTCATCTTTAAATAGTTCCCAATCTGTATCTGTTGGTTTTCTCCTCGGTTCCATTCTTGTGTTAAGACATTCCAATTGAAATGTTATGGTTCTATGGTCTGACATGGATGGTTTTTTTCCCACCTTCCATCCATGTATAATACTCCTTGCTTTAACAGCTGCTACAGTGAGGTCAAGGACCTAATTTCTGTTAGCTGTTATAAAAGTGGGTTCATTTCCTCGGCTGACTATATCTAAATGACTTCCGATTAAGTACTCCAGTAAGGCCTCTCCTCTGGCGTTGATGTCCGTGCTACCCCATGTCACATGATGTGCATTAGCGTCGCAGCCAATGACCAAGACCAGATTCGAGCGTCTGCTGAACTCAATTGCCTTTCTCATACTGGAGATAGGTATATCCTCATCGTGTTCAAGGTAGACTGAGCAAACTATGATACTTCGCGCATGTCGGTATTTGCTCTCGATTTCTATTTTGATGGTGGTGCAACCCCTGCAGCTCAGCTGCTGCAACAGGAAACCATTAATTCCCTTGATGAAAATGCAAGCTTCCATGGAAAATCGCGTTTCCATCTCTGGACTCCACAAAAAGTTCCCCTTTCGCGTTAATATCTCTAATACGTTCCGTCCAAATCCAGGGTTCCTGTATTAGGGCTATGTGTGTTTGGAATGGTGCAAATTTATTTGGGTAAAGCGTATCCCCGAAATAGCCATTGAGGATGCTATTTCTTAGATACGCCTTCCGTAGAAGTTTCTCCCTTTGCTCCAGCGGTACTTTGCCGAGACAGTACCTTAAAGGTGACCGTCTCAACCAAGAGTTTAAGGTTTCTGCTTCGGAGGGCCTCCACTGATGGTTCATCTAGACCAAGAACAAGACTACCGTCGGTAGACTTGTTCATGATCGCCCATCTTGATGAATCCACTCCTTTGTTCTGTCTTTAGACCAACTTTAGGAAGTCTGGGACAGATTATATTTCCGCAGGAATCTTTGTAATTACTCTTGTAATTTTCAGTTCCTCCGGAGATACTACTCTGACTTTGAGGTCCAAGTCCCCCAGCTTCAGATTCTCAGCTTTCTTTCTCAGCCAGGTCAGAGTCCTTGTCCTCGCAGACAAAGAACACTCTTCCCCTCTGGGAAAGGATTCTTTGAATCTCGGTGCGAAATCGTCATCGTCAATTTCGCAGATTTTCTTTACCACTGCTTTTTTCAGTGACGTGTAGGTTTCTGCAGGCATTTCCCTACCGAGATATTCACCACACGTGAGTGTCACTCTAGGCAGGTGAGATGCTGCCCCTGCGTACTTGCCTTCCTTGCGTTTTTGAGCGGTTTCTTAAGCCCCTACTCAGTAGACCCAAGGCTGGTTGAGGATCCTCTCTTATCCGAATCAGTCGCTGGAGCAGTCGAGGCCGACGTAGCCAGTACGGTTAGTGCCCGTCTCTTTTCTGCCTGTTCTCGCTTTCTCATTTGTGCTTCACTCAGGTTCCGGTTCATACCCGCGCCTTCATGTGCACTCGTCTCCCCCTGTTCAGTGGCCTCAACAAGTCTCAATACCTCCGAGATGGTTTCAGTCGGTAACAAAGCCCGACTTTCTTCCACCTCGTGCTCCCCCTGTATTTGCATCACAATGTTCTCAGGTTTTTGCATTTCTGTTCCCACGAGTATTGCGGATATATATAGTCCACCCGGTATGGGCAGCAACTACCGGGTAAGGCCTACAATACGACGGGATTCGGCCTGGTTTCCCGAAGGAACCGTTTGTGACACATTCACCTTTGTGCCATTCATCCTTCAGCACGGTATCTGACACTTTGGATTAGGGGCGAATTAGCAGACCGAGATTCGCCATTTCTCAGCCGCAGGCTGCTTCTTAGTTACCTGAGGAGCCTTACCCTCTTCCCTGACTCTCACATTCATAACATATCATCCATACTTTCGCAACCATTCTCAGGATATCCGTTTATAGGGATCCTCCCATCAGGTAGTTCGGAGAACTACATCATATGAAATTGCAGATCTGGTCGAATCAGCTAGATACAATAACGATCCTACTGCTTCCCTATATAGCGCGTTAGGAGTAACCGAGTTCCCTGAATCTATTTCATCTCTATCTTTCCTGTCTATATTCGTAACATCATTTTGTACTATCGGAGTACTTACGGGCTTGGCGTTAGCAAAACCCAATCTATTTAGAACGTTATCTATAAACTTGGTTTTTTGACAATTTCTTTGTGCTTTTTTTTAAATCGCGTTCTATGCTAATTCCTAGAAATTCTTTCGGTTCATCAAATATTAAAACTCATTTAAACTCGCTTCCTATATCTTTTAGAGAGTAGTTAATTTCGCTATCATCGTTTCCCATTATAAGAACGTCGTCTACGTATAGTAGCATTACCGTGATTTTATTCCATTAAATTTTGTAAACAAGTATGGATCGAGATCGCTATTCACGAAACCTAATTTATTTGCTATTTCTTCTCTATTCGCTTGGGGCTGATTTTTAATCCGTAAAGAGATCTTTTCAATTTCAATATGTTATTTTCGGTTCTTACTGGACATTGGATTAACCCCTCTGGAAATCTTAAATATATGTCTTCTACTATTTCTCCATATAAGAACGCAGTTTCGACGTCTAATTGTTTCAATGTAAGACCATATTTATACGCGATTGCTAGAAAAGCTCGAACCAACGATAATCTAAAAACTGGTGCATAAGTTTCCCTATTGTCGTATATGTTTTTATCTTTGAAGCGCCTAATTATGAGCCTGGCTTTAAAGATTATTTTCCCATCATTTGCAATCTTTCGTTTAAATACCCACCTTGAATCTAAGATATTCGGTTTAGTGTTTTGTTTAACATTTTCTGTTTTTGTGATTTCGGAGAACACGTTCTTATCGTTTAGCGAGTCTATTTCTTGTTTAATTGCCTTTTCCCAGTCTTTACAATCAGGTAATTCACCTGATTGTAAAAACCGTAATTAATTAATCGCCTCTCTGTATATTTGTGGATCTCCATTAATTTTGGCTAAAAACGCGTGATATTTGATTTCACCGTTGTTTTCTAGTTTATCTGAATCTAACGAATATATTAGAAGTGTGAATAAGTCTTTCCCGTTTTTTGTAAGAGATGGCGCCACCAATACTGTGCGAGTATTCAATGGTTACATATGTCATAATCAAAGCTTATTCATATGTCAACAATTCCATACTAACACATTAGTTAAAATTTTTTCGCATCATAAATTTTTGATATCGTGAAAATGTCGAAATTTGAGCCGAGTCGACGTCATTTGCGGGAAGTTTCACTTTATTGGTTCAATTTGAAGAAATCTGCTGCGGAGACGCATCGATTGCTTCAGGAGGCTTATGGAGAAGGTTGTGTCGATGATTCAAGTGTTCGCGGATGGTTTCGACGCTTCAAAAGCGGTGATTTCGACGTGGAAGACAAGGAGCGTTCCGGGCGGCCGCAAATCTTTGAAGATCGAGAATTGGCGACTTTGCTTGATGAAGATTCTTGTCAAACGCAAGAAGAACTTGCTGAAGCATTGGGAGTTGACCGAACAACCATTTCCAAGCGTTTGAAAGCCATGGGAATGATCCAAAAGCAAGGAAATTGGGTGCCGTACGAACTGAAGCTGAGAGACGTCGAACGGCGTTTTTTCACTTGCGAACAGCTGCTTCAGCGACATAAAAGAAAGGGTTTTCTGCATCGTATCGTGACTGGCGATGAAAAGTGGATACGTTACGTTAATCCGAAGCGAAGAAAATCATGGGGACTACCCGGCCATGCATCATCATCGACGGCCAAGCCAAATATTCATGGCGCCAAGCTCATGCTCTGTATATGGTGGGACCAGCTAGGTGTGGTTTACTATGAGCTTCTGAAACCGAATGAAAGGATCACAAGCGAGGTCTATCGACGACAATTGATGCGTTTGAGCCGCGCACTGCGAGAAAAACGGCCACAATACTCCGACAGGCACGACAAAGTTATTTTGCAACATGACAATGCTCGCCCACATGTTGCACCGCCGGTGAAAACATACTTAGAAACGCTCAAATGGGAAGTCCTACCCCAGCCGCCATATAGTCCAGACGTTGCTCCGTCTGATTACCATCTCTTCAGATCGATGACGCATGGCCTGGCTGACCAGCACTTCCATTCCTACGAGGAAGCCAAAAAATGGGTGGATGACTGGATAGAGGCCAAACCGGTCGAATTTTTTCGCAACGGGATTCGTATGTTGCCAGAAAGATGGGAAAAAGTTGTAGCTAGCGATGGCCAATACTTTCAATAATTCATTTGTAACCATTTTTTCACAATAAAGGCTCAAAATTTGAAAAAAAAAACGGGAAAGACTTATTTACATACCTGATACGTTTTGGTTGTTCGATCTTTTTGTCATGATACGTGTTATCCGGGGTTCTTGTTTATTTTTATTTACATGTATTTTATCAGTATTCGCTTCGACCGATTCGTTACCGTCGTGTCTGTGGTTTTTGTACGTTTGGTGTTCTATGAATCTAACGTCTCTTGACTCGAATACCCTCTTTTCTTCAGGTACATAGATATTATATCCTTATTATTATAGCCTACAAAATATCCTTTCATTCCGGTTGTTCCGCACTTAATCTCGGTCCCATTTTGTTTTCTAAATATAGCGACGCATCCGAATCTTGTCCATTTAGTAATGTCTATTTTGATTTTGTCTGATAATGTTGTTATCGGTATATTATAATTGATAGATTTGTGTGGTGTCCGATTGTATATGTAATTTGCAGTCCGTACTGCGTGATCCCATTGTGTAGGTGGTATACCTGATTCGTGCATGATTGCTCTTACTTTATTTTCGATTGTTCTATTAAATCTCTCGGCTACACCGTTCTGTTGAGGCGTGTCAGGACATGTTAGTTGCAATTCTGTTCCTAGTTTATTTAATATGCTTACTGTTTCTATACCTGTGAATTGGGTACCTTTGTCGCACCTTATGAAGCATACTTTTGCGTATCTACCGAGAATATTTCTCACCGAGAACTCCTCACACCTCTCTCTAAATATTCTCTGGTATTGTTCTTGTGACGCATCGGGTATGCTATGGCTGTTCGACTGAAATCGTCAATCATTACCAGTATAAACGTGTATCCCTGTGAATGCGATGGGGGATTAATCGGCCCCATTGTATCCGCGTGTATGATTTGTAGTAGAGTACCAGCTCTCTGTCGCGTCGTTTGAAACGGTAATTTGGTACTCTTGCTTATCAAACAAATCTCACATTCGAATACTTCACGCAAGTCCAGCTGTTTGGGCTTGTGTAAACTGTTCGAATTATTTTTAAAGAATTGTATCATATACTTTTTTGAGGCATGTCCTAACCTTAAATGCCACAACATAACTTGGCTTAAATTATTTTTCTTATCTACTCTTTCCACTGCGCTACTCCTGCTCCTGTTTATTTCATTAATATTGAAAAGATCTAAATCTATTGTGTCAGTTGGTGTGCTGACATCAGCGGCATGTGCTTCTGTTTTGTTTTTATCTACCTCGATTTTGAATGTCCAGAAGCGAGATTCATATTTTCCTGATAAAACTAGCTTTTTAGTTCGCGGATCTAGAATATCGATCTTTTTATAGTTCATATAAATTTCGAATCCATGTTTGACAAGTTTTCTAAGTCAAAATAGATTTTTAGATAAGTTACTAGAATAAAGTACATTACTTAAACTTATTGTTTTACCAGCTTTATCAATTATATGCATATCTCCTAATCCTTCAATTTCAAGATCCAAATTCTTATTTGCGCATTTAACTTTGCATTCATAATTTAAATTTAGATTGTTTAATATTATTTTGTTATTGCTAATGTGTTCTGTTGCATCTGAGTCGGCTATGAATCTAAGTATGTTATTTCTTTTAATTTTTCTTACATGATATTTATTAAATGTATTTGGAATATGATGATCAAAATTAGTATCTTTTTGATGATCTTCCTCAGGAATAGCGGAGAGGCCAAACGGATTGTTCGGCTTTTTATTATGCCCATAAATTACTCTGGCTCCTTTATTTTGAGAGCCTCTCGCCTTGCCATATGTATCTGGCTGACGTCTCTCGCCTTGGTCGTCACCTGGTCTTTTTGTTCTACACTATTTGGCTAAGTGTGAGCCTGCCTTCTGGCATTTATAATAGAACTTTTTCCTTGGATTGGGACAATTGGCACTAATGTGCTCATGCTGGCCGCAGCCGAAGCATCTTCTCTGATCTTCACGTCTCTCGCTTTGCTCGCGTCTTAGCGCATTATGATTATCAAATCTGTTACTGTCACGTCTCGTATACGCACCTCTTCCAGAATCTGGATGTCTCCATGTAAAGGGCGGAGAAGACCGGTTCGCACCTACGTCAAGAGAGCTCACTGAAGCCTCTCTCACCGGTTTTAACGCTTCTACCTGTATTATTAGGTTTTCAAGATTTTCTAGTTCCATTTGTACACCGACTATGCCTTCATGCACACAGTCAGCCAGTATTGTTTCAGGAAGTGAACCCGCGATTGCATTATAAAATATGTCGCGTTTTTCGTCGGTCGATAATTTACTTGCTCTCGGCGCGTTTTCAAATGTTTGTATTTTATCTTCGAATCTATTCCAGAAATCAGCTGCTTTTTTCTACCGGGTATATACTTTAATTTATATAAATCTTTCCTCGCGGTTACGCGCGAAATCCTACATTCTAGCCTTTTGTATTCTTCTAATTTTGACAGAATTTTACGCGGTGATTTTATCTCTACAATTCGCTGATAGTAAACAATATCTATATGATTGATTAGTATTTCGCGAATTTTATGTTTGTTATCTTCAATTTTCTTTTCGGAATATTTCGAATCTCCGGTATTTTCATCTAAAATATAGTTAAGTCTTTTCGTTATTAATTCTAATACAAAATAATCTTTGAAAATATCAAAACGCGTATCGATTGACAATTTATATTTTCTAACAACTCATGTTTCTTTACACATCGCGTTTTCTATGCGTTCTGCACATACATCTATTTTATCTTCTTTAAGTTTTTCATTTAACCTTGATTCGACTAATTTATTAACGGTTTTCTCTAAATATTCCGTGACTTGAACATTGTTTCCTATTATTATTTATATTATATTACTAAATCTTTGTTATTTATTTCGCAATGGTTTCTTTCCTCAAACTTATCACATCTTTCTGATTCTTGCATGCATGCATCATTTATAATTGAATCTGTTCTTTCAGTTTCACGTAGCAGATTCTCTGCTATCTGTTCAGAATTATCAAATCTTTTCTTTTCAATCATTTCATTTAATAACATCCGTTTTTCAGTTTGATTTTGATTTGTATCGTTTCGTTTCGTCATGTCGTTGTCAATTACATCATGGGTTTCCGATTTGTTAATCAACAAATCGCTGAATAATCTTTTAATATTTTCATCGTTCATACTTAACTCATCCCAATTTTCTTCAGAGGGACTTACAACTCTCTCCTGAGAGATTAGCGGTACTGGCCGCTTGGAACCTATTAAAAACGGATTTTCCTGGACCCATGGCTTCTGCTATGGAGTTGGTATTTCCTCATCGCAATCAGAATTTGGTTGCGGTTGTGCTACGCTTTTGCGCACTTCCTCATTTCTTTTTCGTGCGTTAGATCGGTTATCTTCTCAATGCTTTTAATAGTTGGCCTTTCTCGGACCTCCTGGTCCTGGATTGCCGCTATGTTAAATATATGCATGCGCATAGTATCTGTCAGCTGATTGGCAAGCGTTTGAATTAGTTCTCGGTTTATTTCTCGCTGTAATTTATCAAATTCTGATCTTTCTTTCTCGACTTCAAGCCGGGCTTCTGTGACACGTGCTTCATTCTTTTTGTCACAGTCCTCGAGCGTTTTCCTCAGCTCATCTTTCGTAATGGGTGCCATATAGGCTCCCTCAGGGATTTCCAATTGAAGTTTTCTTACACCTCTAGGCCACTCGCGCACGAGTGCCTCTCTCTCTCTCTCTCTCTCTCTCTCTCTGTGGCATTGGGCAGATGGCCTATTTGGATTATTTTCTCATCAGAGAAATACATTCATACGCTTGTTCCGTCTTGTGATGCTAATGACATGTAAACCTTTCGACCGCTGGTGCTTAAGTACAACCGTTTCTCCGTCCAGACGGGCGTGACCGCATCCGCGATCGTTCCTTTCGCCATATCGCAACCTATGAAATAATAAAATTACAGTTATGAGAACCGCACTATATTATTTGCGAGTCGATGGTTGATGTTGACTGGAGCTTTCTGAAATCAAGATCATTCTGTTCATCAAAGGAACTCACCACGCTAAAGAAATATTTAGCGCAGCCGACCTTTTACTGCTTACATGTCTTGCCCCCACCATTCTACACATCTCACTTTTGTATTATAGTGCGCATTGCCCGCATGGTTGCCACTTATAATGAATCAAAGCCGTTATAAGTCTCAAAACAATATCTCTGTACAGGCCTGTACTTGTTAGAAACACTACGCGCGACACGACGGCTATTCGACTCCAGATTACACGGGACCCCACTGAGGAAGTATCAGCAGCACCCAGGAGTAAGAGGACCATCCCGCGTGGTCATATGTGTGTAACCGAATCAAAGCCTTTTACACACAGCATACATTGAAAAATGATATGCACCCATCGACACTCATGACCCACGCTCTTGCAACATCAAAAGTCCGATAGTCGGCCCACCCTGAAAGACCGAATATCCGCCCGATTCTTAGGACCAATAAATTTCCCCCGAGCGCATGACACTCAATTCTCATATTGCTGCCTAACAGGTAAATGTGCGGGACTCTGATCAAGAGCGGTATCTTTGCACAGATTATCCCACTTGGATCCAAATCTGAATTCCGAGCAGAATACAAAGCTGTAAATTACGGCGACGCAACAGCGAGCGTACACGCATGGGAGCGCGCAAACATAAGCGCGCACTTATGTAATCCAGACGCACACGCAAGCATTGCTTTTTGAACGTGTCTTTATCGGACATCGGGCCGCCGGATCGACCACCATTGGCGTATTGACACACTGAAATCAATTTTTATTTCACGATAAGCTTTGAGTTATATAAAATAATCGATTTTTCAGCTCAGAAAATCAGAGCCGCGCTAAGGAATTAGCCACTGCATCTCCGGGCTCAGGTGCCGCGCGCGGGTTGAACGTCCGCTCGAGCATAGCTCTCGTGGTACGGCTCCCCCCCCCCACTACGCACGCCTATCTACTCTCTCTCGCAAGGCGCGCGGGGATTGGCTGCGCCCTACTGCGCGCGCCGCGCGTGCGCAGATCATTTCTCCGCTAGCCGTGGCCTGGTTCACATGGATACCGGCCGTTTGCGCCAGGGCTGCGCGCATCACTCGCACACTCGGACCTCTCTCTCTATCCATTCTTCGCGCGAATCCTGAGTCACACGTACGGGCCGGTTGTTTTTCGGTTAATTTCGGCGAATTGTTTCTCATTACCTCTCCCCTTTTCTGGAAGATCAGATCTTCCAGAGATTTCTTTATGGAACTTTTACCACCGTCTTTTCTTTGTAATGGTTCGATTTTCGTTTTTCGTTTTGTGCACATTTTGAAATTTCTAATTTTTACTTTTATGTGTTAGATTTCCGCACTTCTTTTATTTTTAAATCAATGATATTATGTTACTCAACTTTTTTTATATCGCGTCGCGATTTTACTTTTATATATCGTGAATACTTTGTTTCGCACTCCCAAAAAACTCATACTTACATGCTTTTCACACTCTCTTTTTAGACTTTTCTCTAGCTACTCTTTTTACCTTTTACACCTCACACCTTAGTTTTAAGACTTTTTAGAAATGGTATTTTTACCCAACTCAGAGGACATCCTTCTTGTCAAATCGCTACAGATATGTTGTAACAATAGCAATCAATCTGGGAAAAGGTTTTGTGAAAAGCATGCACTGAAATTCGTTCTAACAGGCCTTATTCACTCCCGCACGAAAAATCGCGAGATTCAAGCGAAAAACGCGAGCACACTCTCAGAAAAATTTTCTTTTATTCTATCGTTGCAGTCAATAATAATATAGTAGTAATTTTGTAGTTACTGCAAATATTCTCTAATTAAAAATAGCTTACGAGCTTAATCTAATAAAAACTAAACTAGAGTTAAAACTAAATTAATTAATCTACTGTAAAACTATTATTAAACTATAAATTTATTTGGTTAATTGTTTGATTAATTGGGTTTTATATATGAATAAGCAGAGTTATAGTTTAATCACGTCTTTATTTCGACTAATCTCTACAACGCGTCTTGACCAACTGGCGTGTGCTGATGCAGCCACCAGCTGCAGCTCGTAGCGCACTCATACACATATGTATGTATAGGTGTCAGCTCGACGAAGTGCGTCAAGCTAACGTCTCTACATCCAACACAATTTAATTTGAATAATTTGTTAAATAAACTATAAGCGCGCATACATAACGTGGAAAATTATACATGTGTATAAATATAGAAAAACGAATACGCAGGGATATACATATATATAAATATAGATATGTGTGCACTTATACATATATATACGTTGTTTGATAAAAGAATAAACGCTAACTAAATGTACGCACGGACAACTATATCTATACACATAGTATAGCTGATCACTCGGACCAGTATGAACGTATACGTGTGGATGTTGTACGTTAAGCACACACACGCGTAGCATATATACTTCTATGCGTCGTGTGGCAAGCCTGCGCGGAAAGTCCGACCGCAGAGCGAAAGAGAGAAAGACGTCCGAGTGTGCAAGAGAGATGCATACGCGCGGCGCCGCCCCTGTACTAGCTATCCATGTGTACCATGCCGCGGCCGGCAGAGAAGTGAACTGCGCGTGCACAGCGCGCTGAGTGGGACGCGGCCGGTCACCGCGCGCTGTGCAAGAGAGAAAAGATGCGCGGCGCCGTAGGAAGGGGGAGTGACACAGCTCAGCAGGAACTGCGGTCAAGCGAAATGTTTGATCCCCGCGGTGTCTGTAGCCCGGCGAGTTTGCTGTCGATTCATGCGTGCGCCACTGCGATTTTTCTTAGCTGAAAAAATGGATGAAATGAATGTAAAATCATTCCTCGTGAAGTCTAAAATAATGAAATTTTAGCAATGCCTAACTCCAATAGTGGTCGGTCCGGCGGCACGATGCAAATGATTAAGCTTTCATCAAGTGGCTTAACATTAGGCACACACATATGCGTACACTCGAATAAGTGTCAGGGCGTCTATGTGTGTAGACCACTACGACACTAAATATATGTTCTTCCAAGCGGAAAGCGCCGACGTCCTGAAACTGCACGCAAGCTGAGGCATCGCGCCCTTATACTATTCCACTTATTGATACGTTTAGTACTTTGGTTCCGAGACTGATCGGTTCTCGATGACGATCGTATTAGCATCACTCGGACTTTAAGCGAGGCAGCAAAGATTGTCTAGTGTTTTACGCACGTAGGAGCTTCAGTCTCGTAAGAATCGGGCGGGTAATTGACCGCATGTCGAGCGGCAAATACGTGGTGGTTGATGTTGCAAGAGTGAAGTCTAGGCGCGGATGTGAAGTACATGTATTTCTCTATCTACATGTATATACACGTAACGAGCTTTACTCTCCTTACGGACGGTTTGATGACTTCACAATAAGGTCCTCTCATTATCGGGCTTCTGATACCATCGCTCGTGGGGTTCATGGTGATGTTGATTAGAATAACCGTTAAGAGTCGCGCGTTTGCAGATCTTCGAGTACAGGCCTGTACAGACGAGACAAGATGAGCGATGTGGTTTCCTTTGTTGAAGCAGGCAAACGCGGACGGAGTGCGCACTCTAATAGAAATGAAAAACAGAAAGATGTGTCGGGGGGCTGCAATGGCTGCTAGCAGTAAGATAGGCTGCGTTAAATACTTCTTTAACGTAGCGTGTTCCTTTGTTAAACAACCAAGATCTTAATAGAAAGCCCCTAGTCAACATCAACCACCGACGCGGATAATTATATTGCGTGATTAATTAATTGAAGGTTTATAATTATCAGGTGGCGAAGAAGAGAAAGCTACGATAGCACAAGCGCTTATCCGCATTTGCACGGAAAAGCAGCTGTATCTCGCCACCAACGGAAGGAAAGTATACGTTTCCTTGGTTGCGGAGAACACCAATAGCGTGTATATCTATTTCTCGGATGAGAAAATTGTCCAAATAGGACACCTGCTGACCTCAGCAGAGAAGGACGTGCTCATTCGTGAGTGGCCTCGTGGCGTGAAGACGCTGAAACTTGAAATTCCCGAGGAAACGAAGAGAACTCCCATCACTCGGGACGAGCTCAGAAGAGCTTTAGAAGAAGTTGCAAGACGTAACGAAGCGCGCATTACGGAAGCGAGGATTAAAACGGCCAGAGAGAGGTCTGAGTTCTTTAGATTCCAAAAGGAAGCTAACCAGAAGCTTGTACAGGGCATGGAATTTCAGCTCGCTGAAATTATGAGACTCCATGTCGATAATTTAGTTGCCACAAAAGATCGCGAGACAAAAGAAAGACATAGAATCCTACGCAAGAAAGGGAGTGCGACGAGATACGACGCGAAGTCGCGCACGTGATCAAGGTATCAAGAACTATCACATGTATTCCAGCAGAAACCATGAGCCGGGGGAAATCCTTTCTTGGAGGGTTCTAAGTGAGAGATACCCCTTATCTCACAAGATAAGGTTGTTGACTACACAACGGACAATGAAGAAAATTGGGACGAAGTAAGTATAAATAGTATCAAATTATCTAATTTAATTGAACAATTGAATATATTAAAATCTTATACATTTAACAAAGATGCGATGAGAACAGACGCTAAGATAAACATAAAGTCCGTGAAATTATTATTAATCATATTGACATTAATTACTATCAAAGAATTGTAGATATCAAATCACCTAAGAAAATTCTAGAAAAATTAGAAGATTACAAACGATTAGAGTGTAGAATCACGCGAGTAGCCGCAAGAAAGGAACTTTATAAACACAAATACGTACCGGGAAGAGAGAAAGCCGCAGAGTTTTGGAATAGATTCGAAGACAAGGTGCGGGAATTCGAGAACGCACCGGGGTCTAAGAAATTCGCGAACGATGAGAAACGTGACATATTCTACAACGCCGTGGCGGGATCTCTTCCCGAGACGATATTAGCCGACTGCCTACATGAAGGCACTGTAGGAGTAGAGATGAAACTCTATAAGCTGAAACAGCTGATATTACAGGTGAGATTAGTAAAACCAATGAGTGTAAGAGAGGCTCACATGAGCTCATTCAACATCGGCACGAGCCGATCCTCTTCGCCGTTTACACGGAGACGTCCGGGGCCGAGCAGAGGCGCGTTTAATAAAAGAGAAGCGCCCAGAGGGCCGAGACGCGGTATAACAAATATCAATGAAGAGAAAAAGAGGTGCTTCTCCTGCGGTCAGTATGGACACGTTAGTATCAACTGCCCGAACTCGGGCAAACGATACTGCTACAATTGCCAAAAGACAGGCAACCATTTGGCAAAAGATTGTAAGAAAAAGAGGAGATACGATCAGTGAGATCAGAGACCAACCTAGTCTAGTAAAAGTAAAATGCCGAGATACTCGCTTGAAGGCGATGAGAGCAATGGGCCTAAATTGAAAAATCCATTCGGCCTTGCTGCAATCCCGGAGGTCAGCACACCGAAAGGTAAGACTTTACATAAACATATATTGAATACATTTGATAAATATGATATTAGAAAAATAAAACATAACAATGTATTGAAATTCATAATAGACTTCGGAGCGACCGAACATATATGCAACACGAAAATCTTATTCGATAAGTTAGATCTAGATTACAATAATAACATTAAATGCGGGAATAAAAACTCCGACCTGCTTGTAGAAGGTATAGGTACACGCACAATATATCAACACGCACAGAGTCAGACAGAACGTTTAAATTAGATAATGTACTATATTCAAACAATCTATCTAAAAATCTATTTTCAGTACGAAAGCTAGTAGAAGAAGGGCTTGAAGTATATATGAATAATAAACGATTAGATATCATGGATCCGTCAACAAAGAAATCTATAATGTCAGGACGGTATGAATCCCCATTTTGGACATTTACACTAGAAAACAAAAGTAGTTCAATGGAAGCTCAGACGGCTGAGACTCAAGCAAATAACACGTATATGACTAGGAGCAGGGGTAGCGCAGTGGCACCACAAGGAAATGAGCCACAGGATACCTCAGGCACTGTAATACTATATGATGATTCATATACATCGATGATTGCAGAAAATAAAAAATTATCGATAGACACAAACAAAGTAAAAACATTAAGTCAAACTATGCTATAGCACGTTCGACTGGGACATATATCAGGTAAATATTTAATTGAATGTCTCAAAAACAATTCTAATGCCCCGTGCAAACCCGAAAAGCTGGATCTGCGCGAAGTATACGAATGCGAGATATGTCTGATAAGTAAAAGTACATGATTACCGTTCAACACCACGAGACAACGTGCAACTAAATCGTTACAGATCAGACACGTGGACACGATGGGACCCATAAGCCCAGCATCACACCCGCGGAGCTATAAATTCATTCTAGTTTTGATAGACGACTACAGTAGAGCAGCACTGGTTTACTCAATGCTACACAAAAGCGATACCTCCGAATATTTAGAGACAGGAGATAGGTAAGGTACTTTAGAAATATTCTCGGTAAGGAAGAAAAAGTCTGCTATCTCTGATGCGACAAAGAGACAGAATTCACTGGGCGAGAAACCATAGGAACACTAAATAAATTAGGAGCCGAACTAAAATTAACGTCCCCGACACATCCGAACACAACGGCGTCGCAGAAAGGTTTAATAGGACAATAGAGAACAATGTTAGGGCAATGTTGCATGACTCAGGGTTGCCAGCCACATGCTCAGATTTCACTGTAAAAACAGCCAATTACATCTAAAAAGAACCCCGCATAAATCTATAAATTTTGAAGCACCACTAAAGGTATTAGCAAAAAACTAGAAAATAGATATAACCAAATGGAGACGGTTTTGAAGCTTAACAGTCTTTCGAAAACATAGAGGAAATGACATAAAATTCGGGACAACAGAAATACGCGGCTTCCTTGTCGGATATATAAACAACGGCTACCAAATCTATGTATCAGAAGAAAAGAAAATGTATGAATCGCGAGATGCTAAATTTATAGAAAATCAGGTATACAAAAATAGTTTTAAAAAGGGTAATAAAGTAGATTTCAGAAATACCAAAACGGAAACAAAATCAAAGAAAGAACCAAGGTGAACACGCAGCACGGTTAGGAATATAGATAGCCAAATAATATACTCGCTAAATAAAAACGATAATAATATATATATATATATATATTATTATTTTTATATATAGAAAAATAATATATATATATATATATATATATATATATATATATATATATATATACATATATATAAAGTTGCTCAAAGATATAATACAAATGTGCATAGATGTAATTGTTCAAATGCATCTGTGCTAACGAGAGAGAGAGAGAGAGAGTGTAGGTATAAAGGACGTTAGCTCGAAGCATTTTCTCGAACTTTCGTTCTTTATACCTTAACGCACATGTGTGTGTGAAGAGCGCACCGCCTCGCGGCGCTTCACTTCTTGTTCAAACCTTCGACCAGTACGACGAGTTTAATAAAGATCAGTTCTTAACTATTATGGAACAATGGAACAACCACGGCCAAAAGGTTTTGCTGTGCATTTGGTGGGACCAATAAGGTGTGCTGTACTACGAGCTGCTAAAACAGAACTAACCATCACTGCCGAGGACAAACGCCAACTGAAGGATTTGCAACAGAAATTGATTGAATATAGATCAACAACCGAAAACAATACGCGCAAAGTCATTTTCTTGCATTACAGCGCTCGGTCACATGTTATGAAAGCCGTCAAAAACACTCCGTTGGAGCTCGAATGGAAAGTATTGTGGCGACCAGCGCCTTCTGGTTAACACCTATTCAGATTGATACAGCATGACTTTGTTGATACGTATTTCCGACAAGTTTAAGAAGTATCAGAATTTGTGTATGATTGGATCGCCTCCAAACCATCATCGTACCTTGATCACGGTATCGCCATATTGCTAGACAGATGGACAAAGGAGTAGAAAATGCCGGAAAATATTTTGATTAAGCAAAAGTGTATTCATTTTCGATCATAAATGTTCTTTTCCATTAAAAAAGGTTCGGAAACTAAGTTCGCCTCCTAATACTTACTAGCAACATACTGGAAGACATTTAGAATAGACACTGTATAGACACGTTACTGTTTTCGTTTGCATCACACAGAGGCTAAGCCAAATAATATCTAATATGCGCACGAGCATCAGAAAACAATTCAGATCCAAATTCCAATGCCAGAACCATAATGCAGACAAATTTTTCATACTGAAAAAAATGAAGTCTTTTCTTTGATCTTATTAATAAATATTTTTTTATTGGTCTTACAGTCCAATCAATTCAATCCAAAAATAAAATAAAAAAAAAACAAAAATAAAAAAAAAAAAAATATGTTGACTGAATAGAACGAGATGTGGCCGAGCGTTGTCATGCTGAAAAATGCCTTTATCGTGCCTTTTGGTATATTGTGGACGTTTAATCTTTAATGTTCGGCTCAATTGCATCAGCTGTTGTTGGTAACTTCCCCGATAACGGTTTAATTGTGTTGGAGTAGTTCGTAATAAATTACTCCAATCTGATCTCACCAAATGCACAGCAATCGTAGTTTCTTGCCATGAATGTTTGGCTTAGCCATCGAAGAAGAGGCACGCCCGGGCTTACTCCAAGACTTCCTACGCTTTGGGTTGTCGTAGTGAATCCACTTTTCGTCTCTCGTCACGATTCGATTTTTTTGAGGTGCCTTTTGAGCAATTGTGCGCAAGTGAATAAGCGACGCTCGACGTCTCTTAGCTTCAGTTAATAAGGAACCCAATTTCCTTGGATTTAGACCATACTCAGGGTTTTGGCACGCTGCGAAATAGCTTGCTGAGTCACTCCTAACTCTTGTGCAAGTTCATCTTGCGTTTGGCACTCATCTTCCTCCAGTAAAGCTTCCACTGCGTGTTTTGTCCTCCACGTAAAAATCAACACTTTTAAGTTTTTGGAATCACTCCCGACAACTTCTCTTACTCATTAATTAACATTACCATTCTATGAGTAGCCGATGTGCTTCAGCTGCAAATTACTTTAAATGAAAGAAGTAAATTAACAATCCCCGTAAATGATGCTTACTTGGCTCAACACTTGACATCTTAACACGATGAAAACTAAATGATGCTAGCAAAAAATCAGAGGTATTAAAAGATTATACTGTTTCCAGATGTCAACATATATTATACGACTTTTTACAGCTGACAATTTCGATATTATCTTATCGGTGGCGTCATCTTTTCAAAACGACAAAAACTTATTTGTACACCTTGTGAGAGAGATTGAAGTTAATAATCAGTTGAGTTTTCTGGACATTACTGTCATTAGATGTAGTAATAATAAATTGAGGCTTAATTGGTACAGAAAACCTACTTCGTCAGGTAGATTTTTACATTTTATTTCACACCACAAATTCGGAAACAAAATTGGAGCACTGGAGGGTGTCATTGACAGAGCAATAAAATTGTCACATAAAGATTTTAGACAGAATAATTTGCAGATAATAAGAGAAACGATCATTAATAATGGATAATAATGAAATTTATTAATAAATTAATTGCTGAGAGATTGTTTGACGTTTATAATACCGAAAATAAACATAATACACCAGTTCATGTTAATAGAGGCAAAAATATTGTCTTACCATATGTTAGAAGATGACCTAAAAGAATTAAAAGAAATTTTCGGAAATATAACATTTAAATTTTCTTTAAAAATAGCAATAATTTAAATAAGTTGTTTAATAATTACAATGATAGGGATGATTTATGTTTAAAATCCGGAGTTGTTTGCAAAATGAATGATATGGATTGTAATAAATACTATATTGGACAAACAGGTAGATATTTAAAAAAGAGAATTTCTGAACATAAATATAGTTTACGTAGTTATATATTATAGTTTATTATAATTAAGTAACATGTGAGCTAATATTACTTCCAGTTTAAAGGAGCATTGTTGAAAGTTTTTACATTCTTTTGATTTTGTGAATGTGGATATTTTAGAACATGTTATAAATAATAAGTATAAAAGGGAGTGTGTTGAAAGTATTTATATTTCCAAGAATCGGAATAATATGAATTTAATGTTACAGTCTAGTAAATTAGACAAAATTTATCATTCCTTATTAAATTAAATGTTCTTGAACAATTTGTGTAGAGGGGGATTTTATATTTAATTTACTAAATTTGGTAGTGAGGATAGGGTATACATAGATTAGAATATAAGGTTTAGTTTAGTCCTTGATGAGGAGCCGTAGCGAGCTCGCAACGTTCAACTACGTCTTCAATTAGGTAAGGGTGGTGGGGACAGTCAGATTGCACTTTACTAACAAAAATTTTTTTCAGCTAATATTTTATTTTTGGATTAGACTATGGGGGTAATTGTATACAAGAAGAGTCTGACTGTCATTATAATTTTTAATTTTTATTTTTATTTTTATTATTTTTGTATATCGATATATTAGTAAATTAATGATAAATTATAATGATATTATTACGTATTATAAATTTTTTAATAAATAATAAAAATATTTATTAATTTGTATATAAGCAGTCGAAAAAAGCACAATTAAAGTATTATACACCTAATATAATGAAATTGAAAATCAGATCATTGAAATAGTAAGATATCCTGTTTATGATGAAGGAAAACCTAATAATGTATGTGTCTAATAATTGTATTGTAGATTTTTGGATTGAATTCATTAAATACGAATTTTTTTGAAAAAGAAATTTCATTACAAAAAAACAAATTTTAACAAAAGTAAAATAGTTAGGCGAGTATGATGTGTTCTTAGTATGTTAAGAAATTGACAACTTATAAATCTTAAATATATTTTATATATACTTTATATAAAATATTTTTCTAAATTCATCATATAGCCGAACTTATATCCACATCATTTTTTACATCCGAGAAAAATGGCATATTTTTTGGACTTTTAAAAGTCTTAATAAAACTATAAAAAGAAATTATAAAAAGCGAATTTGAGTGACATCTTATTTCATAAGGGAAGTATAGTCACTACTCGAGAACAAAGCACATAGCAAGATCTTTAAAATCAAAATGAAACAAATAGCACATATATGGCAGCACGCATTAAGTCCGATATACACATATAGCACTGTAAATATCAAGTGACGCGGTAGCGCCACGAAGGTGAGTTTGAGAATCACTGGCATCATACGTCCGCTACACTATTTACTTCTAAATTGGGATTTCGAATTTTCAATCACGGAAAAAAATTATCACTTCTTTATCGATAATTTTCCAAAGCACATATACTATTTATAATCTAAAGAATCGTTTTCCGTCGTAATTTATGACTAAACATCAGTTTTTAATATAAAATTTAATATTATATACCTCCGACATTTAAACAATCTAACTCTTCCAAGGAATACACCTTGCAGCTACTGCAATATAATAGGTTATACGTTTGCAGAATGTCGGAGAAGACTCAGACCAAGCTAAGCGCTAATATGCCAAACTTGCGGAAGGTGAAACCATACTACCTCCCAGTGCTTCGCAACGATCAAGTGTCAAGCATGTAACACAATCGGTCATAGTGCCCGCGACTACAGAAGTAACAATAGACTATCATCTATAACATGCCAGCTATGCAATAAGCCTAGCCATACAGCTAACTTCTGTCGAACGAATCAAACGAATAAACAAAAACCGATTCTGAAATGCCAAAAATGTGGACGTTTAGGGCACTCTGAAGCTACATGTAGAGTACGCGATCCCGCTCAGCAAACCGCAGCCACTTCTAGTCGACCCACATTTGCTTATTGCAAGTAACCAGGGCACACAATATCAGAATGTCGAAAGCGGCAATATAACCAGGGAAATGGACGAAGTCCCCAGAACGAGAGCGCGAACAAAGGGACTAACAGACCAACGCGCTCAATGAATACGAACCAACTATCGAATCTGCTAGGCGAATTAATACACTTGGAGCCACAATAACCAACTACATACCATACGTAGAGGTTCAGTTCGGGCCACAATGTCTTCTTTCTTTTATGATAGAGACTGGCTGCGAAGTAAGCATTATTAAAATAGGATTAATACCAAAAGGGGCACGCATAAATGAATCAAAAATTTATACACTAACAGGAGTGGGAGATCGTAAAGAAATAACTCTGGGTACTGTATCATTAAAAATTGACGGACAAAGAATCGAACTTCTCGCTGTATCAGACAATTTTCTTATTCTATACAATAGAACCATAGGATCAGAATTCTTAACAGAGACCAACGCCGAATTAAACTTTACCGATAAACAACTCACCATAGCTAGCCAAACGACCAATTTACGACTAGGAAATGAAACCTTATGCATCCTTGCATATAGCATTCTGAATATCCACGTCGAACAGGAAACGGAGTTACTTCCTACCGTGATTACCAAGAACCCAATGGGCGGCAAATGCAGATTCCTAGTAGACACAGGATTTAAAGGAAATTTAATAAAAAGAGAAACCATACCCCATCAATACAAAATCGATTAGTCACAAAAAGGACTCTTGAAGACGATACGTTCGGAACAGTTTTCCACCATAGGAACTTTAAAACTTAAAGTTTTTGGAGGAATCTATCCACGTCGTCTCCGATCATTTTCCAATACCGTATTCCGGTATTTTGGGGGCACGATATTTAAGCGACGCTCAAGTAACACTCAGCTACGAGACCAAATGACTAGAGTTTCATACACATGACCAACCTATCGAATTTGTGTCATCAGAGATGCTTCGCAAAAATTTTGCCGCGGGAATGGAAGAAGGAGGAATAGACCATACGGTAGACTCGTTACTCGCGAATGCATCTACCGATAGTCAGAGCGACGAGAGCGAAATAGACGATGGACAACAAAGGCTGAACGAAGAATTCTTATTCATAAATGATGAAACAAATGAATTTTTGAATAATTATTTCGATAATGAGAGTATATCTACGAAGACGCTTTATTCACTTACACAAGAACTAATATTTAAAGAACTGAATATCCCCTCAGAGGGAATAAATAATGAACCCACCGTTTTGCCCACGGAGAGCTTAAATTCCGTACAAACCGCATCTATAAGAGATATAATACGGGCAGATCACCTTAATGAAACCGAAAAAGAATTCGTACAGCATTTAGTCGAAAAAAATCGCGATATTTTCTTTCTACCCGGAGATTCATTGCCTGGAACAGATACTATAACTCACAGAATAAAAACCACAGATGAAGAACCAATCAATGCACGACAATACAAATATCCTCATTCGCTCAAAGAAGAAATAGATAGACAGGTTAATGATTTATTAAACCAAGGGGTGATAGAGAACTCCGATTCTCCATTTAATAACTCAATTTGGATTGTAAAAAAGAAAGCAGACTCACAAGATCGACCAAGATGGCGAATGGTGCTTGACTACAGAGCTTTGAACGAAAAAACAGTAAGCGATGTATATCCACTGCCAAATATCACTGAGATATTTGACCAAGTAGGAGGTGGAAAATATCCGTACTGGACCTTGCATCAGCGTTTCACCAAATTAAGATGGACCCAAGAGATGCACATAAAACAGCTTTTAGTACGCCAGTTGGACACTATCAATTCGTTCGTATGCCTCTTGGGTTGAAAAATGCACCCGCCACTTTTCAAAGGTTAATGGATACCTTATTAAGAGGACTAAAAGGCAGAGAACTGTTTGTGTACCTGGACGACATTCTGATATATGCAAACATACTGGCAGAACACGATAGAAAAATGAGCCTATTATTAAACAGACTTCGAGAAGCCGGATTAAAATTACAAACCGACAAGTGCGAATTTCTAAAAAGAGACGTGAATTATCTAGGACACAGTTTGAGTCAAAAGGAACTAAGTCTCGACGAAAAAAGGGTAGAAGCTGTAAAGGATTTCCCACGATCGAAAAACGCAAAGAACGTGCGACAGTTTCTTGATTTAGCCGGATATTACCGCAGATTTATTGAAAGATTCGCTACAATAGAAAAGCCATGAACACAATTGCTGTAAAAAGATGTGCCATTTGAATGGTAGAACAAAACCGAAGAAGCCTTTCAGACTTTAAGAAACATTCTATGTAATGCACCTTTATTACAATTGTCCGACTTTAGTCAACCATTTAATATAACAACTAATGCCTCAGGATGCGCTGTAGGAGCTATTCTGTCCCAGGAAGAAATAGGCAAAGATACACCCATAGCATATACTTGTAGAGTTTTACGCAATGCAGAACTTAAATACGAGTTTTAGGAAAAGTAAACTCTAGTAGTCATACATAGCGTACAGACATTTCGTTCCCACATATATGGAAGAAAAATAACATTCATCATTGACCATCAACCCTTAGTTTGGTTTAAATCAGCAGACCTGAATGTACGAGTACAAAAATGGCGTTTCAAACTCTCTGAATACGATTATACCATCTGGTATAAACCAGGAAAATTAAAATTCTAATGCAGACGGATTATCACGAAATCCACCTGAAATAGTCACAACAAATATCGTGATGAGATCAGGTCGAGAACTCAGCAATGCGCCAGAATGCACAGATAAAAATAAATCCAATCTAAAGATAATTACACAGCCAAAGAAAAGAAAACGACCTAAACAGATTACGCAAGGGGAATCCGAAAAATCTCCTTTACAAGTAATCGAAAACAAAAGAACAAAGGACATTACGCAAAGAGAAACTAACCAAATATCTCCGAGAAGCAAAAGGCCCGTGCGTGACGCGGCACTACAGGCGCCTTGTTATGCTGAAAGCGAACTAGAATCATACGAAGAGTGTCAGGCTGAACCTACGACCTTACCCCAACTGATAACCGCTAATCAGCTGGAAGAGAGAAATTTAATCCTCCACCGACTCGTCATTTAGCCCAAATCACGACAAAGAATACGAGGTTGAAAGAGGCAGAGTAATAGAAACTAAACATTTAATAGCCACCGCAAAGATGACATCGTTTTCTTCGTAACTAGCGACGGAAAGCCTTGTGACGATGGTGCTAAAAAACGAATGCAAAACAACGGCATGAGCATTAATCGAATGTATATTGGAGACGTCCAACAAATAAAAGGGGCGCACTGCAAAAACCTCCTCGCGTTATGCATACGAGGAGAAATATCCATATCCATGACTATAATAAAAACCAATATATACAAAACTTTGTCAATCTTAAAGGAAATTCTAATCAAAATAGGAGAAAGCATTATTAGCTTTGCCAAAAGCAAGATCATTAAAAACATAGAATGGCAAGACATTCTTGAAACAATAAAAGCATCTTTTACGAATTCCCCGATTAAAATTATCATTTGCACTGACACCCTTAAATATGTTTCAAAGGAAAAGAGGGACAAAATTTTCTACGAGTTACATAAGTCACCAATAGGGGGACATAGAGGAGTGTCCAAGACATATAAGCGAATCAAACAGAAATATTATTGGAATAACATAAAGGAAAACATTCAAAGAAGAATATAACAGTGTTTGAATTATCAACGTAAAAAACTAGTGAAATTAAAGACCAAAAAACCAATGGTGATCATCAACACCCCCGGTACACCCTTTTATAAAATAGCTTTAGATGTCATAGGGCCATTAACCCCTACTAAACTTGGAAACGAATAGATCCTGACAATGCAAGATCAATTATCTAAATTTTGCGTAGCAGTACCCTTACCAGATACACTGTCAACTACCATAGATTCTTTTATAAAAATAATTTATTTGCACCTTCGGAACACTAAAAATCATTCTAACAGACCATGGGAAAAATTTCCTGAGTAGCTTAATGAACCGAATAGCTAAACTGTTTAAAATAAAGAAACTACGGACAACCGCTTTCCACCTGCAGTCCCATGGATCACTATAACGCTCACATCACGTTTTGGGTGAGTTCTTAAAACAATATACTACCAACGACGAGCAATGGGACAGTTGGTTAGACATAGCACTTTTAAATTATAACACTTGTGTCCAAGAAAACACCAAGCATACACCGTATGAATTAATTTTCGGTAGAATCGCCAGCTTGACTTCTATCGATCCTTTAAGAGAGGGGGACTTATTGCCCACGTACAAGGGGTACTTAGTCGACTTAGTCAGGCGGCTGAATGGAATCCGGAAATTAGCCTACGACAATCGAGTATCCTCAAAATATTACGACAGAAAAATTAATCCACGGAATTTTAAAATAGGGAATTATATATTACTACTGTCTGGTTCTAAACCAAATAAATTTGGAAACCATTACTCTGGACCTCATAAAATATTAGAAGTGCTAAACAAGAATAATATTAGGATTCAAGTAAATAAAAGCAGTAAGATCGTTTATGCGAACAGACTTCGCATCTCTTACATAAATAAAGAAAAAACAACTCAAAAGAAAAAGGGTAGACAAAAGGCACAGGAGAAAACAAATTTATCAGTGTCACTCTTACCTAAGAAAATAATGATCTCTACTACTTTGAACATTTTAAATAATAAAATTTATATATGTACATAAATAAACTTCGCATCAACTTAACTATTAACCTAACGTTTCACATCCTCCATACTAACCCTATAATAAAATAAGTATACGAATATTATTTATAAGCGTACCATAACTTATCACCTTAAGAAAGAAAACATAAACAAAAAAGACGGAATTAACTTTTTATTCATACGCAATTTTTCAGTTGTCTACAAAGGTCAAAGCCGAAGTCGCAATTAGTTTCTTTCTTTCTTATGCCAACCATAATAATTTTTTTTCCTCTTTATCGGATATGAAACTAACCTCTTTATGATTTCAGAAAAAATGATATCCCTATACACGATACTTTTTACATTATTTTTCGTCACCCTGACAAAAACAATGATAGGGTACGATTTTGGATCTAGCATCATGAATATAACAGCCATGTCGTTATTAGACGTCGGAGAATGCAATTTTCCTCAACTCCATCCAACTTGGTTATATACAGTTACTTCAAATTAACGATTTTCAAGAAACTGAAGCATTAAAATGTCATATATAGGTGCGGAGAACCAACTATTACTACGAGATACATTCCCATAATTCTGTTTTTAATAATGGCGAAATGGAATCTTTGTATGACATCAGTAGAAATAATTGTTTACAATTGCATTTAACTGGGATAATCAAATTCGGACAAAATCACGTTATAAACGGGGTCCGAATTAAACAAACAAATATATATTCCATGACCTTCGCCGGAAGCATAAGCAATGGAGGAACCTGCGAGGGGGCTTATTATAGCGACCCCTATGGAACTTGGAATTCTGTTGTTGTCCAAGGAACCCTTAAAATCACCCTATCACAACAATCTGTGCGAGTAAATTTACCAGATGACAAAATTCATCTATAGTCGGTTACATCATGTTTACTTTCGGGAAAATTTTGTATACATGCTAAAGATGGATATACTTTCTGGGAGTCAGGCCCTAATAATGATTGCCACTTTAATGAATATGGCGTATTATTCGGAGGCCAAGAAATTAAAATGACTAACTCTCAGGTAGATCAAGAATTAATCTATTCTTTTATAGACCAAAAACTAACATTCACACTAAGTAAATCGTCCGAACAAAATGTATGCGGTTACATGATAGTAAGAACGTAACATCCAAAATTAGTTATCTTTGAAACAAAAGAGGGTATAATGTTTCGCATATGTAAATGCATATAATATTTTCGCATATGTAAATGCAAAATTCGTGTGACTGGAAAAACACGTGAAAAGACAAATGCTAAATTTATATCGCAATAACTGACAGAATGCTGCCGAGTAGAATAAATAGCATTAAAAAACGCGCTCGTTATCGCTACACAAGATCCCGGTCAATTCGCGTATAACATTATGAAAGGTCCGGGCTATATGGCTGTGGTAGCCGGCGAAGTTGTTCATCTGGTAAAATGCATGCCAGTGGAAGTTAAGATAGACCGCGGAGATAATTGTTACACTGAGCTGAGAGTTGTGTGACAAAACACAACCCTTTCCCTCACACCAAAAGCATATATTCTGAAAACTCGAGGGACTAGAATTCCCTGTAACCAATGACTACCATCATACCACCGTATTGATGGCGAATGGTATAAAATGACACCAAAATCTACAGAGGCAAAAGAATCCATAATCCTTAAACCAATGACTCAGCTGACATGGAAATATATTAATCCAATCAGCCTAGCCACGTCTGGCATCTATTCCAGTAGGGCTCTAGAAAAATTAAAGAAACGAATTATGTTTCCAGTAGAAACAGCTGCATTATTAAATAGCGCAGCGCACGAAATGCATGAATCTGGAGTGACGAGCGGCAACACGATATCGTACTTCATAAACGAAGACACAATGGATAATTTAGTAAATTCCTTCCTTCCTTCCTTCTTTTTCGCTGTTCGTTCTCGCACGGGCGATCGGGTGGCTACCGAGTCTGCACTCGAATGTATATTCAACCTATTCGAATCACCGGGAGGTTGGTGATCACCGCCGGGAAAAAAGTGCTGGACATGATGGTGGTAATTTGGATGGTACTCTCTCTCGATTCTTCGTGCGCTCTCTTCAGTACCTGGGCGGTGAAGAAGTTCTTCTCCTCGTACTTCCTCCTTCTTCGCGACGGTCGCGCGCGAACACTCGGTTTTCACCGAAAACGCGGGAGGAACGCGAGAATGGGCAAATTTAGCCGGTTACAAACTCCCCCTTCCAAACTGACGTGTGAGACGCATTCGTCCCTGTTTCTGCGCCGGCTCTTACGGTGGAGTTCTTGGTGGAGATGGGGACAGGAACTTAGGTATGGTAAGGGTTATTTGGGGATCGGAATCGCTCGGAGTAGCAAATAGTCTTTATGGGCTTTGTCTAGTAAAAGAAAAATAAACCGAAATTTGTATGTGGCTGTCGAGGGTCTCGCAGAGTCGTCGTCGCCCGGTAATGATTCTATATAATACTAAAGGGAATTCTTATTCTACTTACAAAAAGAAAATCATACGCGCTATTTATAAATTCCATTCTGAGGTCATTTGCAGACCATTTCTAGTACAGAAGCAACAAAAATCATACGCGCCATTTATAGATTAATTTTGGGGCCATTTGTATAAAAAATCAGAAATGTCATTTAGCAAAAGAAAATAATACGCGTCATTGATATGTTTATCGGCTGGGGGTACACAAACGAAAATGGGGAATAAAATTACATCTTTGGGTTCAATCTATAGACTAAAACTACTCCTAACATCTAGGGAAAATAAAATTACGCCTACATGCTTAACCTATGTATTATAAACTAGTTCAAATATCTAAAGAAAAGAATTAAAATGTCGCTATTTGTATGTAACCCATAACCTCTATACTATGACTAATCTTAACGTCTACAGAAAATAATTGAAAAATCGCCATTTGTACGGCCTTATTCCTAGTTATACGAACTACGCTAACTTAAACTAACCTACGCTTTTACACAGGTGATTTTCCATAACTTATGACTAATAAATTTTTCATCTTGTGTGGAGCTCAACTTGACGGCCCTGTGTGACGGTGTCTTCTTCATACTGGTGTTCTTCTGGAGCAACTCGCACTGCGCTGGTTTATGCTACGATGTAGTTGGCTGCAAATGAGGTTTGTGAGGAGCCAATGTATGCTCTCTTTTCCTAGTGCTACTACTCGTCCAACAACCTTGCGCCATCGTCGTATTGCCGCGCTCGTGTGTGCTCAATTTTCCTACTCATCACGGTTTCCCGTATCATGACCTACTTCGTCGCAATTGTGATGCCTGAATGATGTACAGTATTGCTAGTATCGCGGTATAAGAGACATGAAGGGGTAACTGCGGTATATGCTGGACTAGGGGGCTGAACGTTAAGGGCCATCTACTTGGTTATGTAGACCGACGCACCCGGAATCATAACCGACTGTGCGTGCTTGCCGAACACTCCTGCAACTTCCTGCAGGGTCTGACCCACAGTCTCTTGCGCTTTGACTGGCGCGGATGTCGACTGCTCTGGTGTGTTTTTCGGCTCGGTCTGCTCACGCGCCTTATCTTCCTCTGCCACGGTAATGGACGTTTGCCGCTTCGTCTTCTCCCCTTCACGTGGCGACTGTTCTAGGCTGTTGCCTACCCCTCCCCCTTCCAAGACGAGACGGCAGCGGGCGGTGCCACGGGACAGAAAGTACATGTAAGAACGTCTTTCGTGCTACTGCCACAGCGGTAGCAGAACTTACTGCTTTATGGCTTTGGGCAGCTGGAATACCTGTGCCCGCTGTTACCGCAATTCCAGCAACCATCCGGTATCCCGGCTTGTTGTTTGGTGAAGGGCTTAGCTGGATAGGATGGATGTGGGCGTTTGGGGCGTGTGAAGTTCTCGGGGGCGTTACTTTCAGTGCCATCAGCGATGGGATACCCTGGGATCTTGTGCCGAAATTTTGCGTCGCCGTTCGCTTAGCAAGAGGCTCGTGAAGGCTGGCGACGGGGCTAGCAGTTTGCGGTATCGCAAAACGGTTGAACTTCATCTTGGTGTTCAATGTTCAATCGTCATCGTGGCAAGGGGTTGATTTTTCTGGGCGCGGAATGGATACTGGGGATTCTTTATCGGCGCAGGAATCTTCTTCATAGGGATCAAGGCTTTCTTTATATACCGTCGGGACTATTATTTTGCCTTGCCCATCCCTGTCTCTGTTCTCCGGGTATGTGGCACGTTTACTTCGTTTACCAAATTTTTGCGTTCCGACTGAACGCCTAAATGAGCATCGATCGCCGCGTTACAGGCGTACGTCGCCATCCTCCGGGGTACTTACATAAACGACGGGCTCTGGCCTTCCAACTTGCATTGATCGCCTACATTCTGTTTTCTTATGGAACTTCGGTCCTGGCCGGTATGGTAAGGAGCTGATTGATCGTATTTGACACGCCGATCTGTACAGTATGGCGTCTTCTGGGGTTCTGTGGACTACTATACGTCTGCGAGACGCTTCCAGTGGTCCTGTCCTGTGCGACGCATCGCTGTCGGTCGTATACCCTACTGCGATCGTATCGCCCAAATCCTCGTACCTTCCGGAAAATGGATTATAAATCCAGTCCGTTTCCTTCTGTTTCCTAGTTTTCTGTCTTTGCGGACTATGGTCTCCGAATTGCTCATTATTATCCCCTTCTAGTGTAGATGTTGCTCCGTCTTTTACCTGTTCAAGGTTCTCCCTTTCCTGCGCTTTCATTGGCTCGCGTCTATGTGGACGTCTGAGCTCCTGTCTACATGGTGGTGTCGTAATTTTTTGTCTTTGCGGACTGACCCCTTCCTTTTCTCTTTCGCGCTCGTCTTGAGCGAACGTCTCTATCACTTCGTCAGATGTTGCAGTGGTAGTTTTACGTCTTTCCGGACGGTCGCACGCCTGTGCTTTCTCTTCTTTTACTTCGTCAGATGTTGTTGTGGTAGTTTTACGTCTTTCCGGACGTTCGACCTCTGGGGACAGGGCTTCTCCTAACTCTTCTTCATTGGTGGGGGTAGGGGGTGGCTGGCGGGATTTTATTGATACATCGTGTGATGGTATGTTGGTGTCTAGAAGCAAAAGTGCGAAAGAGCTTTCGTCAATCGCTCTTGGCGATTTTTCTTCCCCGACGTCTATCTCCTGGGTCGAGTCCAGGCTGAACTCTATCAGGTTCCCCGGTTCGTTTATGTCGTCCAGGGCTAGGGCGACATGACCCAGGTTAAAGATTTGACCTTGGTGGTCGGGATCGTATCGATGCCCTTGCGTCTCTTGACCGGTCGCTTGCTGGGCTAGGGGTATCGTCGCGTTGTCGGGTGTTAAACCAGTTAGATTGGGGGTAAGAGCATCCCCTGGTCGACGTGGTCGCTCGGTCAACGTGGACCGGCGAAGCCCTCTGCCTTGTTCGATTTTTCGTAGCATCTTCTTTTCTGCTGACGGTATCTGTTGGGGAAAAAGAAGGTTTATTAGGGGGATAATATTTTTTTATGTCCAAAACGTGTACTCTGGTTTTCTTCCTCTTGTCCAGGTCTCCTAGTTCGAAGATGACAGGGGATATTTTCCTCACGATTCGATATGGTGCGACAAATTTAGGCGCCAGTTTGGCTGCAAATTTGTCTGGCCCCGATGATAAGACGTGTTTTCGTCTACAAACCATCTCATTTTCCTCAAATGATACTGCGCGTCTATGTTTATTATAATAGTGCGTCTACTTGTTGCTGGCTGCACAAAGGTTTTTTCTGACTAGCTCGTGGATGACAGGCAATCTTTTTACTCAAACTAGCCAGTCAGCTGATGTTAGTGATGTCTAAGCGGATATTTTTATACGTGGGCATTTCTCTTGGATATCTGTCGAAGTTCGTCGAATTCAGTGCCATTATCTGAAATTAGAAACTTGGGGCAGCCCCATTAAAATATAACAAGTTCTTCTAGCGCTTTCAGTATGGCTTGGCCTATTGCCTTCCGCAGTGGCTGAAACACGTATTTAGTAAAAAGGTCCTCGAAAATTAGTAGGTATCAATTTTGCCCTTTACTGGCAGGGAATGGGCCCATTATGTCAATAACCACGCTTGTCCATGGTCCCTCAATATTTCTGTGCGTCATTAGGCCGGCTGGCGCCCTCTGGGAAACTTTGTATATCTGACATTCTGGGCAGTGTTTCACGTAACTCTAGACGACTCGTCTCATTCCTGGCCAGTAATAATCTCGCGAGATCTTTCGTACCGTCTTTTCAACACCGAAATATCCGGATGTCAGTGTGTTATGACACTCGAACATGATGCGTTCCCGATCCTTGGAAGAGATGACGAGCTTCCAGTTGTCTTCTTCGGGACATAGGATGTCCGAGTTGACTTTCGGGCGGTGTTTTAAAAGGATGTCCTTTCTAATGCACCAATCAGGGTGTTTCTCTGGGCATTCCTGTATCTCCTTCATTTTCTTGTCATACCAACAGTCTCGCTCCATAGCGGTAATGGTAGCTGTTGGTGATTTGTCAGTGATAGGTGGACGTGAGAGCGCGTCTGGTACTTTATATAGTGCGCCTTTTCGGTGGATGATCGTCATGTTGTAGGCTTGCAGCGCTCTGGCCCATCTCGCGAGTCTGCCCGTGGGTTTTTTTTGTGTGTGTAGCCATTTGAGACTACTATGATCCGTGATCACCGTGAATTCTTCTCCCAACAGATAGCCTCTAAACTTTTCTACCGCCCAGAGTACCGCGAGACATTCTTTCTTGGTAACGGTGTAGTTGATCTCCGCCTTAGTCAAGGCCCTGCTCGCGTAAGCGATAGGGTGCTCTTTGTTATCCGTGTCTCGACTAAGCACGGTACCAAGGGCGTAGTTACTAACATCGGTATGAAGTATAGAGGACTTATTCTGCATGGAGCGCGCTAACATGGGCGCTTGCGTTAGCAAGATACGCAGTTGGTTGAATGCGTCTTCCTGGGGTTTATCCCAGTGCCACCTCACGTTTTTTCGTAGAAGCTTACTGAGTGGTGCTTTCACGCCCGCTAATGATTTTATAAAGCGGGCATATCACCCTACCATGCCGAGAAAAGTTCTCAGCTGTTTGGTGTTTGATGGTGCCAGATATTCCGTGACGGGCTTTAGCTGGTCGGGGTCCGTACGCAATCCGTCCTTGTCTTTGATATAACTCAGGTAACGTACTTCCGGGCAGCAGAACTCAGACTTGTCTTTGTTAATTTGGAGCCCAACCTGGTTCAGGTGGGCTAGTACCGCTTCCAGCTACTGAGTGTGATGCTCGAACGTATCAGTGGCGATAATAATATCGTCCATGTAGACAAAGACGCTCGGTTGCCATTGCGGTCCGAACACGATGTCCATGCCGCGTTGGAAACTAGTAGGGGCGTTGGTCAGCCCATATGGGATTCGGATGTACTGAAACAGCGCTTTCTGTGGGACTCCAAAGGCAGTTATTTCCTTACTATCGTCATCTTGAGGAATCTGGTGATACGCCTGGCTCAAGTCTATCTTGGAAAGATAACGAGCGTCACGCAGATTATCCAATAGGACGTCCATGTGAGGAAGAGGATATGCATCCTTCTTCGTCACCTGGTTAACTGCCCTGTAGTCAATACAGAAGCGGATCTTGCCGTCCTTCTTCAGCACGATCACCGGACAACTGCTCCATGAACTCTCCGAGGGTTTGATGATTCCTTCGGCGAGAAGTCTGTCGACTTCTGCGTGGGCCTGTCGTAATAGTTTATCCGGTATCCGGCGAAGGTGCTGTTTTATTGGTCGATGTCCTTGCACGTCTATGTGACGAGGGGGCATCTGTGCAAGCTTTAGGACTCCTGCTTGCTTCGGTATTAGCTGTTCCAGCAGCTGGTTCGTAAATACACTCGTCTATTTTAAAATTGTATAGGTTCGATAAAAATATCTACCTATATTTCGATTTATTTTTGCTTATAACTATCAGTCTTCTCTTTTATATATATATATATATATATATATATATATATATATATATATATATATTAGCTAGTTTATCCAATTAAAATTGAGAATTTTTAAATTATTAGCTTATTTTGCTAAAATAACGGTATTGTTATATTTAATATCTAGTTGAAATAATTTTAAATCAGCATCATTTAAATGTTTGTTGTTATTATTAAATTATTAAATCATTATTAAATTGTTTTTTGTTAAATAAATGAGTGTAATATCCTCGTTGGCCTTTTGACTGTTATTTCAGATGTGGACTCTATTGTTGACTTCTCTTTTCTTCAAGTGACCTGTTATTTATTTATTTATAAATTTATTATTATTAATTATTTTGGTTGTTTGTATTTTCTCTGGTCTTTATTGCTTTTACGTTACCTGTTTCAATAACTCCCTAGCATTTATGTCTTGGTACAGATTATTTATTATTAATTATTAAATTATTTATTATCTATTGTTTATTAATTGTCTATTTAATGATATTAGCTTAGCTATTATGTTGAACAAGATGTAGTGTTACTAGTTGACAGAAAAACTAAAAGTTTGATTGGGTTCTTCTAGTTTATATATATTGACAAAAACTTTGTTTATATTAGTAGCTAATTTATTTATATTGTTGTGACTATTAAATAATTGTTATCGTACTTTTAAGTTCTCTATGTATCTCTTCTATGGGCTCATACTGTTAAAAATTTCCAATATTGTGCAAACGTACCTTATTTTCATTCACCTCTATGTATATGTAAACTTACCATATGAGTTCTGTATTTTTCACTATTGTTTATTTATGCAGCTATTGATTTATTTACAGAGAGAAATTTTATAAGTGACTTACCATCTACTTTTGTTGTAGTCGTTTAAGTTTTATGCTAAAGAAAGCAATTCAACATTCAAGTTGTAATGATCAGAAATGTGTTTATTCACCTATTTATTTATTTATTATTCTTATTTGTCACAAATTTATTGGTCTTATTTATTACCTGATATTTTTACCAACTTTCGATCATTACTTTCATTTTGAATGTCTGATTTTGTAATAAAATATATTTTAAAATGTAGAAGTTCTGTTCGTGACAGCAATGCTGATCCCATACTGTGCAATTGTTGATAGGCCATCAATTATTTATTAGTTTTCAATTTCTCATTGTCTTTGTCAGAATACTTATTATAGAAATACTTTTCGATGAAAAGAGCAGTACCTAAAATCCCTTCTGGCAGGTAGTACACTATAATGCACTGAGACCCTAGTATGGTGCAAAATACTCTTAAAGTATTTTTACCAAAATTGGCAATTATTTATAAACAATTCCCAATTTTATTTCCACCATTGCTGTGGTCCATACGAGTCTTTTGCACTTTACTGAGATGGAAAATTCCTTCTCCTTCCCACACTTTTTATGTTTCCAATTTTCCACCTATATGTACTCTGCTGAACATATAGGTTATACATATACTGCCTTGTGTAGCAGACAGGTATTAACCTTTTTATATCTGTCATATTCTGTGCACTTTCTCTGGTTTTATTTTCACTCAGTATGGTGACAATTAGTTCATAAGAGCGTATATTCGCTGGACTTATGCTGGTTCTTTATGAATAGCACAGGGGTAGCTGGTACTATATAAACACTGACATATACTTACAACACATAAATTACATATACAGCAAATAAATGTACCATGTATCGACTCTCTTAGTTACGATGATCACTCCATTGCTTCTCAAGCTGCCAATTAGTAAAGAAGCAAGAAGCTTGCTTGTCACGCAATATGCCCCTTGCTCGTCGAGGGGCTGCTTTTACTGAGAGGTTCCTTCTGTCGACAAATATACTTTATAGTGAGAATCTTTTTTATGAGTGCCTTCTTGATAATGTTGCTCTCTTACATATATATATATATATATATATATATATATATATATATACACTACGGCTATGTAGCGCTCGATGTTATACACGAAAGAACGTTCCTTATCAAAGCTTCTTATTTCAGTATCATATTTCATTGCCTTGCTCTGTCGCGAGTAGTTGCGAGTAAAATGTAGCATCTGAAAGTTCGATAATATGTTGCTAGTACATACATATGACAATATTGAAATGCATTTTTGTCTTTTATAATAACTTTTCTAATAATAAATATTAATATTCAAGGCAATACATATTACTAATATAGTAAAGATAATTAAAAATTATTCTTTAATAAATAAATAAATAAATAAATATATATATATATATATATATATATATATATATATATATATATTTATGTTATACACTAGCTCATTAATTTCTACAAAATTCTGTAAGAACATTTAGAATTTAGAATATCTATTCGAAGCTTATAACATTTGAATATAAACCAGTAATCTTATCGCAGTAAAAAAAAAAACATTTTTCTTATTTATCACTTAGGATCGGGAAATACAATTTCCATAAAAAAATGTGCAATAAATAAAATATGTGGAATACTAAAAGTAGAAAAATTGTACAATCATTAGTAAAATCTACAATATTTGTTTCATATATTCTGTTGAAAACAAAAGATACGAATCCTTCATGTTTCGTGATTAAATTATACGTGCAACAAGTTTTCTGTGTGGCATTTATAATGAACGGCTGAGTATATATCTGTATTATTATTTTAAAAATTTTATTTTTATAATAATAATCAATAAAATTATTCCAAAATTCAGTTGTTTATATATTCCTTCAAAAAATAGAATTGTAATACCCGAAACGAATTGATAGAGAAAGTTAAAAGACAGTATAACATTGAAGCTTATAGGATTAACAATTATTGTTACCAATGATTCAGAAGGAAGCTTAGCTATATCAAGAATAATATATACTACATTTGTGGCTAAGGCTTTAGACTGCGAATCAGAGCGTAACCTTCGGATTGACTCTTTGAGAATCGATTAGGTAAAAAATAGTTTTCAACGTATTCTTCAAATAAATCAAAATCATGAAATTGTACAATTATATCTATATATATATATATATATATATATATATATATATATATATATGTATATATATATATATATATATATATATATATATGATTTAAAATTAATAGAGTTTAAAAAAATGAATTTGCCAATCATATCGCAATGTTAATTATTTAGGGTTTTTTATAATCAAAAATCAATCAAAATTAATTTAAACTGAATGGAATGAATGTTAAAAATACTGATTAGAAATCCACATTTTTGTATAAATCAATATATTAAAGGAGAATAAATTTATGTATTTAAATTATATCTTATTAAATTAAATAAATAATTTTTATTCGGATTATTTTTCTTTTATAAAATTTTAATTTAATACTACTGCCATATCATCTTGATTCAATATTCTACGAGTTAATTTAATTTAATATTTATTAATTTAATAATATTTATTAATGGAAATGCATTATGTTTTCAATAATTGTAATAAATAAAATATCCTCTAAAATATCAAAACTTGATATTTATATTATTTCCTTATTTTTAATACTTCTAAAGATATTTTGCTGATTATAATTGTTATTTCTTTGCTAATTTTTGTACAAACATCGTTGCACACCTATAAATCGAATGCCATTGACAATGCCAAATAAATGCAATTCATATATTTATGCATTATAGATGTGGGGCTACTCTGATTGAGAGTCAAGTTCTCCAAAAGTTCTCTTTCGGCTCTTGCCGAGCCCTCTTGCTTCTCTTCTGTAATACAACGCCAAGTAAACAGTACATCAAAATTCATCTATAACATTGTGTGGGCGATAAGAACGAAAGTCGAAAAGAACTGGAGAGAGCTAAAGAAAACCAGAGAACGTCCAATCTCATTATATATTTTTAAGTAATTTTACTTTTTCATAATAATTAAATTTTTTTTATTTAAATTCTATATTATCTTGGAAAATAATCTTCGCATTAAAAAATGAAAAGAGTAACTTTCGATTTAGAAGTTGATTATTCATAATAATTACATATTTGAGACACCAAAAAGTTATGTGCTTTTTGGCTCTTACTGAGCTTTCCCCGCCTCTCTTCTACTTTCAAAGTGGTTCTCTTATTCCCTTTACAAATAAGTATTACGTTGTTTATAGATGATAACAAGCGAACAAAAATAACTTTTTTGATTTTCTATTTCATGAACCATTTCCTAGTCATTTTTTATGCTATAATGGACAGTTCAATTACAATCTATAAAAATATCACATTTTTTGTTTAAAAACAGATTTTTGGAGTTTCTTCATAAAATGTTAAATAGCTGTTTGAATAAGTTTTTCATCACAGACCAAGCAATAAACAATAGTCATTAAAACTTTCTACCACTTGCACAATAATAATAGGTTCAAATAAGACAATGTGGTGCATTTATCTATTCATATTTATTTATTCATTTATATTATAATTTTCATTGTTATCATCTACAAACAACGTACACCTTATTTGTAAAGGGAAGAAGAGAACTACTTTGAAAGTAGAAAAGAGACGGGGAAAGCTCTGTGAAAGCCAAAAAGCACATAACTTTTTGATGTCTCAAATATGTAATGATTATGAAAAATTAAATTCTAAATCAAAAGTTACTCTTTTCATTTTTTAATGTGAAGATTATTTTTCAAGGTAATATAGAATTTAAATTAAAAAAATTAAATTTTTATGAAAAAGTAAATTTTAATCGAACTTCCCGTGGTCCTCACCTGCGCGCAATAGAATTTATTAAAAAATTATTTACTCAATTTCATAAGATTTAATTTAAAATTTAAAAAAAAATTTTAAAATAATAATACAGATATATACTCAGCGGTTCATTATAAATGCCACACAGAAAACTTGTTGCACGTATAATTTAATCACGAAACATGAAGGATTCGTATCTTTTGTTTTCAACAGAATATATGAAACAAATATTGTAGATTTTACTAATGATTGTACAATTTTTCTACTTTTAGTATTCCACATATTTTATTTATTGCACATTTTTTTATGGAAATTGTATTTCCCGATCCTAAGTGATAAATAAGAAAAATGTTTTTTTTTTTACTGCGATAAGATTACTGGTTTATATTCAAATGTTATAAGCTTCGAATAGATATTCTAAATTCTAAATGTTCTTACAGAATTTTGTAGAAATTAATGAGCTAGTGATCTCCTTACTTTATTAAGCTATATTTCAATTAAAAATATATATTTATTATTATTTTTTAGAGTTTTACATATATTTGTATAAAGTATACTATGCTGTTATTCCTCAGAATGCACATAAAATGCACTTAGCCATTTGTTTCAATGGTACATTGTTTTAAGAATTTATTGCGTTGTATAATTTATTTTGTGCTACTCTGTTTCGGAAGATTTTACAACAAATTTTGTGTAAATATTATTGTGGTATATGAATATTTATGCTTGATCTATGAAAAGATTAACAATATAATTATATAGATTTTTTGTATGTTTTTTTGTCTTTATATAAAATATTTTTCTAAATTTAGTAAAATAGTAAGTTTGTATAAAAAACATGTAAGATTTATAAATTGTAAATTTCTGAATATGCTATGAATATATGTTATTATGTTTCCCTTTGTCACAATTAGTACATTTTCAGTTGAACTATAGAATATTTTTGGGCTAATATATTAGGAATTTATATGAAATCTTTATAAAATTCGTGAGAAGATGCATTTAAACTTATTACCATGCTAAGAACAGATGAAACCCGCCTAATTGCAGTCTGTGTGTGTGTGTATGTGTGTGTGTCTTTTTGCTTCTATTATTTTCATTATTATTATAATTATTATCATACTGAGTAGATTTGTTCCGTTTATATTTGTAATCACTACTTCTAAGCGATATTCAAGTTTCGGAGATGTTTAACTGAGGTATGGAGTAATTACATTTTTTTTAAAATAATTTATATTTAACATTAGATAAATAGCTAAAAGCGTTATGGCTTGTTGAATTTATTAAAAAGACTACTGTTCAATCATTTTTTTAAATTATCTTATACAATTAGTATAAAGGGTAATACAATTATATTATTTTTATTCTTCTTGGAATTAGCTTTACTTACAATACTTTACTTTATTGATTTAGTGTGAATAAGAATGATAACTTATGCTATAATATTTCACAGAAGTATGGAAGTAGGCTATGAAAATTTGCAATAAGTTGAGCATTGCTAATTATAATCCACTAAAAAAAAATTACACATTTATCCATAGCCTTTGCATTTATATGAAATTTTGTTTATTTCTTTGCGCGCGGTGGTGCTACTGCGCATTCTCGTGCGCAGCTCCTCGACATGGCCGCACTTCGCGCTTCGCCACGTGCTCATGCATTTCACGATTGCAACTTTCCTTTTTACCTTAACTGGCCGATATTCCTAAATTCGCGCGGAGGGAAAAAACTGCAGGGGACGGTGTATTACATACATATATATTTTCGCGTATATTTTAATGCGATCGCGCGGGGCATAACCGTCCGTAAGTCAGTTCAACCGCGACATACCGTTTATGCTCGCGGGCCACATTGCTTGGGCGCCATTTTATAACCACGTACTTACGCACGGGTTACGCATTACTTACGTGCTCTTCACGAGCGGCGTGCCGGCTGCGCTGGATCTAGAAAGGGGGAATATGGAAACGCGAAATAACACGAAACAGGCTTGTTAACTATATGAACATTTGTTTATTACACTTTATTTGAACGATAATTACAACATCGAAAATCATACATGAAACTTAGCGCGCGGCGACGACACTTATATACGCGAGCGGATTCCGCGGGCGCGGGGGAATATCAAACAGTAAGGAGTGGGATGGGGAACGTACGCGGATCGTGCTGTCCAACTAGCAGGGACGCGGAGCGGCCGTGGCGCGCTTCCTCTAGGGGACGCGCACTCTCTCACACATAGTAAAGAAATGGTACTTGCCGGGACGACGTTCCGCTGTTGCCTCCACTTCTTCCGATGGTTTTCTTTTTCGTCCGTCCTTCCTTCCCTCCTTCTCTCTCTCTTACTGGGCCTCTCCCTTTTCAAATCACGATTAGCTTCCTCCCTTCCTTCCTTCTTTTTCGCTGTTCGTTCTCACACAGGCGATCGGGTCGCTACGGAGTCTGCACTCGAATGTATATTCAACCTATTCGAATCACCGGGAGGTTGGTGATCACCGCCGGGACCGTGGATCACACCCACGTCAGCGGAACAAACACGCGCGTTCTGTCTCGTACCCTCCACGAAGATCAGGTACGTGGTGAGGGGGAATATTAGAACTCGAGGCATATTTCCAAAAGAAGCACACGAAAAATGAATCAGTCTCGAACGCGCGTATCTCTCGCAGCTTTCGTACACTCCCCGCTCTCTCTCTCTCTCTCTCTCACTTACCTCTCCGCCGGTGTATTCGTGCGTCGGCCTGTAACACATAGAAGCTTTACATTTAAACACATGTATACATTAATATTTACAGGGCTACGAATGGAGAGAGAGAGTGGGAACGTGGGAAAGCAAGCGTACGCGGCGCTTGCGTTCCCAGTCACAATATATATATATATATATATATATATATATATATATATATATATATATATATATATATGTATATATATACATATATATGTATATATATATATATATATATATATATATATATATATATATATAAGTTGCAGTACGAACAATAATAAATATATATTAAATTTTTGTAGAATAAAGTAAAATCGAGAAAATAAGTCTAAACTAAAATCACTAAATCTTATGCAATATGTCATCATCCTGTTTCGGCGAGAAAAACAACTTCCTAATACCTGCCGACATAAGGCGTTTGACTTGTACATGTTCATAAGTCAGAAGCGTATGTTTTTCCGACGAAGGCCTTTTAGGTAGCGCAATATGTACATTTGCAATGCGCTAGTTTACAATTTTTATTGTTTAATTTGCGGTAATATCACTACTTTTAACAATGAAACTATATTATAAATAAAATGAATAGTTAGCATAAAAATTATAACAAACGTTCCTAATAAATATTATAAAATTACATTAATATTAAGGCTAGAAATAAGAAAAATCAACAAAGTAATAAAATAAGTCATAAAAACGAGGAGCTGAGACAGGGATTGCGGATGTGATAGAAAAATCGGATATATGAAGCCCAGAATTTTCCACAAAAAAGGTCAGTATGTAACGCAGTGCCAGGGAGTGGTAAAGGCTGTCAGTGCCAGGGAAAAGCAGTCAGTCAGGAAGTCAGTAGCAGTCAGGCAGGCAGTAGTCTCGAAGAATATCCAGAAAGTCGTATCAGCATCTCTCTCTCTCTCTCTCTCTCTCTGTGTGTGTGTGTGTGTGCGCGCGCGCGCGCGCGTGTGTGTGTGTGTGTGTGTGTGTGTGTGTGTGTGTTCAACAGCCAAATATCGAAAGTAAGAAATAAAGTTTATTTACAATTTCATTACTATTTTCATTTTTTCTCTTCTCTGTCTCTCTCTGTTTCCATTTCATCCAGGGAAGTGATTGGTCCTCCTACATGGTAGGACTGTACATGCCCCTCTTTTTTATGACACGCAAATGTATATACATTTTCTTGTTGAGGGAAATAAATCGGTAGGCCGAGGCGAATACGGCTTTCCTTTTCAAAGAAAAGGAATGCTTATTCAAGTGAATCCCATGAACTCCGATTTATCTAACCGAGCGTAGGAATCATATTAAAATAAAAATAGAATTGTTATTAGGAGTGTGAATAAGTCTTTCCCGTTTTTTGTAAGAGATGGCGCCACCAGTACTGTGCGAGTATTCAATGGTTACATATGTCATAATCAAAGCTTATTCATATGCCAACAATTCCATACTAACACATTAGTTAAAATTTTTTCGCATCATAAATTTTTGATATCGTGAAAATGTCGAAATTTGAGCCGAGTCGACGTCATTTGCGGGAAGTTTCACTTTATTGGTTCAATTTGAAGAAATCTGTTGCCGAGACGCATCGATTGCTTCAGGAGGCTTATGGAGAAGGTTGTGTCGATGATTCAAGTGTTCGCGGATGGTTTCGACGCTTCAAAAGCGGTGATTTCGACGTGGAAGACAAGGAGCATTCCGGGCGGCCGCAAATCTTTGAAGATCGAGAATTGGCGACTTTGCTTGATGAAGATTCTTGTCAAACGCAAGAAGAACTTGCTAAAGCATTGGGAGTTGACCGAACAACCATTTCCAAGCGTTTGAAAGCCATGGGAATGATCCAAAAGCAAGGAAATTGGGTGCCGTACGAACTGAAGCTGAGAGACGTCGAACGGCGTTTTTTCACTTGCGAACAGCTGCTTCAGCGACATAAAAGAAAGGGTTTTCTGCATCGTATCGTGACTGACGATGAAAAGTGGATACGTTACGATAATCCGAAGCGAAGAAAATCATGGGGACTACCCGGCCATGCATCATCATCGACGGCCAAGCCAAATATTCATGGCGCCAAGCTCATGCTCTGTATATGGTGGGACCAGCTAGGTGTGGTTTACTATGAGCTTCTGAAACCGAACGAAAGGATCACAGGCGAGGTCTATCGACGACAATTGATGCGTTTGAGCCGCGCACTGTGAGAAGGAGA